>CM024578.1:52871674-52878979 GCA_014182395.1 Eucalyptus sp. ANBG9806169
TTTAGGGTTTAGGGTTTAGGGTTTAGGGTTTAGGGTTTAGGGTTTAGGGTTTAGGGTTTAGGGTTTAGGGTTTAGGGTTTAGGGTTTAGGGTTTAGGGTTTAGGGTTTAGGGTTTAGGGTTTAGGGTTTAGGGTTTAGGGTTTAGGGTTTAGGGTTTAGGGTTTAGGGTTTAGGGTTTAGGGTTTAGGGTTTAGGGTTTAGGGTTTAGGGTTTAGGGTTTAGGGTTTAGGGTTTAGGGTTTAGGGTTTAGGGTTTAGGGTTTAGGGTTTAGGGTTTAGGGTTTAGGGTTTAGGGTTTAGGGTTTAGGGTTTAGGGTTTAGGGTTTAGGGTTTAGGGTTTAGGGTTTAGGGTTTAGGGTTTAGGGTTTAGGGTTTAGGGTTTAGGGTTTAGGGTTTAGGGTTTAGGGTTTAGGGTTTAGGGTTTAGGGTTTAGGGTTTAGGGTTTAGGGTTTAGGGTTTAGGGTTTAGGGTTTAGGGTTTAGGGTTTAGGGTTTAGGGTTTAGGGTTTAGGGTTTAGGGTTTAGGGTTTAGGGTTTAGGGTTTAGGGTTTAGGGTTTAGGGTTTAGGGTTTAGGGTTTAGGGTTTAGGGTTTAGGGTTTAGGGTTTAGGGTTTAGGGTTTAGGGTTTAGGGTTTAGGGTTTAGGGTTTAGGGTTTAGGGTTTAGGGTTTAGGGTTTAGGGTTTAGGGTTTAGGGTTTAGGGTTTAGGGTTTAGGGTTTAGGGTTTAGGGTTTAGGGTTTAGGGTTTAGGGTTTAGGGTTTAGGGTTTAGGGTTTAGGGTTTAGGGTTTAGGGTTTAGGGTTTAGGGTTTAGGGTTTAGGGTTTAGGGTTTAGGGTTTAGGGTTTAGGGTTTAGGGTTTAGGGTTTAGGGTTTAGGGTTTAGGGTTTAGGGTTTAGGGTTTAGGGTTTAGGGTTTAGGGTTTAGGGTTTAGGGTTTAGGGTTTAGGGTTTAGGGTTTAGGGTTTAGGGTTTAGGGTTTAGGGTTTAGGGTTTAGGGTTTAGGGTTTAGGGTTTAGGGTTTAGGGTTTAGGGTTTAGGGTTTAGGGTTTAGGGTTTAGGGTTTAGGGTTTAGGGTTTAGGGTTTAGGGTTTAGGGTTTAGGGTTTAGGGTTTAGGGTTTAGGGTTTAGGGTTTAGGGTTTAGGGTTTAGGGTTTAGGGTTTAGGGTTTAGGGTTTAGGGTTTAGGGTTTAGGGTTTAGGGTTTAGGGTTTAGGGTTTAGGGTTTAGGGTTTAGGGTTTAGGGTTTAGGGTTTAGGGTTTAGGGTTTAGGGTTTAGGGTTTAGGGTTTAGGGTTTAGGGTTTAGGGTTTAGGGTTTAGGGTTTAGGGTTTAGGGTTTAGGGTTTAGGGTTTAGGGTTTAGGGTTTAGGGTTTAGGGTTTAGGGTTTAGGGTTTAGGGTTTAGGGTTTAGGGTTTAGGGTTTAGGGTTTAGGGTTTAGGGTTTAGGGTTTAGGGTTTAGGGTTTAGGGTTTAGGGTTTAGGGTTTAGGGTTTAGGGTTTAGGGTTTAGGGTTTAGGGTTTAGGGTTTAGGGTTTAGGGTTTAGGGTTTAGGGTTTAGGGTTTAGGGTTTAGGGTTTAGGGTTTAGGGTTTAGGGTTTAGGGTTTAGGGTTTAGGGTTTAGGGTTTAGGGTTTAGGGTTTAGGGTTTAGGGTTTAGGGTTTAGGGTTTAGGGTTTAGGGTTTAGGGTTTAGGGTTTAGGGTTTAGGGTTTAGGGTTTAGGGTTTAGGGTTTAGGGTTTAGGGTTTAGGGTTTAGGGTTTAGGGTTTAGGGTTTAGGGTTTAGGGTTTAGGGTTTAGGGTTTAGGGTTTAGGGTTTAGGGTTTAGGGTTTAGGGTTTAGGGTTTAGGGTTTAGGGTTTAGGGTTTAGGGTTTAGGGTTTAGGGTTTAGGGTTTAGGGTTTAGGGTTTAGGGTTTAGGGTTTAGGGTTTAGGGTTTAGGGTTTAGGGTTTAGGGTTTAGGGTTTAGGGTTTAGGGTTTAGGGTTTAGGGTTTAGGGTTTAGGGTTTAGGGTTTAGGGTTTAGGGTTTAGGGTTTAGGGTTTAGGGTTTAGGGTTTAGGGTTTAGGGTTTAGGGTTTAGGGTTTAGGGTTTAGGGTTTAGGGTTTAGGGTTTAGGGTTTAGGGTTTAGGGTTTAGGGTTTAGGGTTTAGGGTTTAGGGTTTAGGGTTTAGGGTTTAGGGTTTAGGGTTTAGGGTTTAGGGTTTAGGGTTTAGGGTTTAGGGTTTAGGGTTTAGGGTTTAGGGTTTAGGGTTTAGGGTTTAGGGTTTAGGGTTTAGGGTTTAGGGTTTAGGGTTTAGGGTTTAGGGTTTAGGGTTTAGGGTTTAGGGTTTAGGGTTTAGGGTTTAGGGTTTAGGGTTTAGGGTTTAGGGTTTAGGGTTTAGGGTTTAGGGTTTAGGGTTTAGGGTTTAGGGTTTAGGGTTTAGGGTTTAGGGTTTAGGGTTTAGGGTTTAGGGTTTAGGGTTTAGGGTTTAGGGTTTAGGGTTTAGGGTTTAGGGTTTAGGGTTTAGGGTTTAGGGTTTAGGGTTTAGGGTTTAGGGTTTAGGGTTTAGGGTTTAGGGTTTAGGGTTTAGGGTTTAGGGTTTAGGGTTTAGGGTTTAGGGTTTAGGGTTTAGGGTTTAGGGTTTAGGGTTTAGGGTTTAGGGTTTAGGGTTTAGGGTTTAGGGTTTAGGGTTTAGGGTTTAGGGTTTAGGGTTTAGGGTTTAGGGTTTAGGGTTTAGGGTTTAGGGTTTAGGGTTTAGGGTTTAGGGTTTAGGGTTTAGGGTTTAGGGTTTAGGGTTTAGGGTTTAGGGTTTAGGGTTTAGGGTTTAGGGTTTAGGGTTTAGGGTTTAGGGTTTAGGGTTTAGGGTTTAGGGTTTAGGGTTTAGGGTTTAGGGTTTAGGGTTTAGGGTTTAGGGTTTAGGGTTTAGGGTTTAGGGTTTAGGGTTTAGGGTTTAGGGTTTAGGGTTTAGGGTTTAGGGTTTAGGGTTTAGGGTTTAGGGTTTAGGGTTTAGGGTTTAGGGTTTAGGGTTTAGGGTTTAGGGTTTAGGGTTAGGGTTTAGGGTTTAGGGTTTAGGGTTTAGGGTTTAGGGTTTAGGGTTTAGGGTTTAGGGTTTAGGGTTTAGGGTTTAGGGTTTAGGGTTTAGGGTTTAGGGTTTAGGGTTTAGGGTTTAGGGTTTAGGGTTTAGGGTTTAGGGTTTAGGGTTTAGGGTTTAGGGTTTAGGGTTTAGGGTTTAGGGTTTAGGGTTTAGGGTTTAGGGTTTAGGGTTTAGGGTTTAGGGTTTAGGGTTTAGGGTTTAGGGTTTAGGGTTTAGGGTTTAGGGTTTAGGGTTTAGGGTTTAGGGTTTAGGGTTTAGGGTTTAGGGTTTAGGGTTTAGGGTTTAGGGTTTAGGGTTTAGGGTTTAGGGTTTAGGGTTTAGGGTTTAGGGTTTAGGGTTTAGGGTTTAGGGTTTAGGGTTTAGGGTTTAGGGTTTAGGGTTTAGGGTTTAGGGTTTAGGGTTTAGGGTTTAGGGTTTAGGGTTTAGGGTTTAGGGTTTAGGGTTTAGGGTTTAGGGTTTAGGGTTTAGGGTTTAGGGTTTAGGGTTTAGGGTTTAGGGTTTAGGGTTTAGGGTTTAGGGTTTAGGGTTTAGGGTTTAGGGTTTAGGGTTTAGGGTTTAGGGTTTAGGGTTTAGGGTTTAGGGTTTAGGGTTTAGGGTTTAGGGTTTAGGGTTTAGGGTTTAGGGTTTAGGGTTTAGGGTTTAGGGTTTAGGGTTTAGGGTTTAGGGTTTAGGGTTTAGGGTTTAGGGTTTAGGGTTTAGGGTTTAGGGTTTAGGGTTTAGGGTTTAGGGTTTAGGGTTTAGGGTTTAGGGTTTAGGGTTTAGGGTTTAGGGTTTAGGGTTTAGGGTTTAGGGTTTAGGGTTTAGGGTTTAGGGTTTAGGGTTTAGGGTTTAGGGTTTAGGGTTTAGGGTTTAGGGTTTAGGGTTTAGGGTTTAGGGTTTAGGGTTTAGGGTTTAGGGTTTAGGGTTTAGGGTTTAGGGTTTAGGGTTTAGGGTTTAGGGTTTAGGGTTTAGGGTTTAGGGTTTAGGGTTTAGGGTTTAGGGTTTAGGGTTTAGGGTTTAGGGTTTAGGGTTTAGGGTTTAGGGTTTAGGGTTTAGGGTTTAGGGTTTAGGGTTTAGGGTTTAGGGTTTAGGGTTTAGGGTTTAGGGTTTAGGGTTTAGGGTTTAGGGTTTAGGGTTTAGGGTTTAGGGTTTAGGGTTTAGGGTTTAGGGTTTAGGGTTTAGGGTTTAGGGTTTAGGGTTTAGGGTTTAGGGTTTAGGGTTTAGGGTTTAGGGTTTAGGGTTTAGGGTTTAGGGTTTAGGGTTTAGGGTTTAGGGTTTAGGGTTTAGGGTTTAGGGTTTAGGGTTTAGGGTTTAGGGTTTAGGGTTTAGGGTTTAGGGTTTAGGGTTTAGGGTTTAGGGTTTAGGGTTTAGGGTTTAGGGTTTAGGGTTTAGGGTTTAGGGTTTAGGGTTTAGGGTTTAGGGTTTAGGGTTTAGGGTTTAGGGTTTAGGGTTTAGGGTTTAGGGTTTAGGGTTTAGGGTTTAGGGTTTAGGGTTTAGGGTTTAGGGTTTAGGGTTTAGGGTTTAGGGTTTAGGGTTTAGGGTTTAGGGTTTAGGGTTTAGGGTTTAGGGTTTAGGGTTTAGGGTTTAGGGTTTAGGGTTTAGGGTTTAGGGTTTAGGGTTTAGGGTTTAGGGTTTAGGGTTTAGGGTTTAGGGTTTAGGGTTTAGGGTTTAGGGTTTAGGGTTTAGGGTTTAGGGTTTAGGGTTTAGGGTTTAGGGTTTAGGGTTTAGGGTTTAGGGTTTAGGGTTTAGGGTTTAGGGTTTAGGGTTTAGGGTTTAGGGTTTAGGGTTTAGGGTTTAGGGTTTAGGGTTTAGGGTTTAGGGTTTAGGGTTTAGGGTTTAGGGTTTAGGGTTTAGGGTTTAGGGTTTAGGGTTTAGGGTTTAGGGTTTAGGGTTTAGGGTTTAGGGTTTAGGGTTTAGGGTTTAGGGTTTAGGGTTTAGGGTTTAGGGTTTAGGGTTTAGGGTTTAGGGTTTAGGGTTTAGGGTTTAGGGTTTAGGGTTTAGGGTTTAGGGTTTAGGGTTTAGGGTTTAGGGTTTAGGGTTTAGGGTTTAGGGTTTAGGGTTTAGGGTTTAGGGTTTAGGGTTTAGGGTTTAGGGTTTAGGGTTTAGGGTTTAGGGTTTAGGGTTTAGGGTTTAGGGTTTAGGGTTTAGGGTTTAGGGTTTAGGGTTTAGGGTTTAGGGTTTAGGGTTTAGGGTTTAGGGTTTAGGGTTTAGGGTTTAGGGTTTAGGGTTTAGGGTTTAGGGTTTAGGGTTTAGGGTTTAGGGTTTAGGGTTTAGGGTTTAGGGTTTAGGGTTTAGGGTTTAGGGTTTAGGGTTTAGGGTTTAGGGTTTAGGGTTTAGGGTTTAGGGTTTAGGGTTTAGGGTTTAGGGTTTAGGGTTTAGGGTTTAGGGTTTAGGGTTTAGGGTTTAGGGTTTAGGGTTTAGGGTTTAGGGTTTAGGGTTTAGGGTTTAGGGTTTAGGGTTTAGGGTTTAGGGTTTAGGGTTTAGGGTTTAGGGTTTAGGGTTTAGGGTTTAGGGTTTAGGGTTTAGGGTTTAGGGTTTAGGGTTTAGGGTTTAGGGTTTAGGGTTTAGGGTTTAGGGTTTAGGGTTTAGGGTTTAGGGTTTAGGGTTTAGGGTTTAGGGTTTAGGGTTTAGGGTTTAGGGTTTAGGGTTTAGGGTTTAGGGTTTAGGGTTTAGGGTTTAGGGTTTAGGGTTTAGGGTTTAGGGTTTAGGGTTTAGGGTTTAGGGTTTAGGGTTTAGGGTTTAGGGTTTAGGGTTTAGGGTTTAGGGTTTAGGGTTTAGGGTTTAGGGTTTAGGGTTTAGGGTTTAGGGTTTAGGGTTTAGGGTTTAGGGTTTAGGGTTTAGGGTTTAGGGTTTAGGGTTTAGGGTTTAGGGTTTAGGGTTTAGGGTTTAGGGTTTAGGGTTTAGGGTTTAGGGTTTAGGGTTTAGGGTTTAGGGTTTAGGGTTTAGGGTTTAGGGTTTAGGGTTTAGGGTTTAGGGTTTAGGGTTTAGGGTTTAGGGTTTAGGGTTTAGGGTTTAGGGTTTAGGGTTTAGGGTTTAGGGTTTAGGGTTTAGGGTTTAGGGTTTAGGGTTTAGGGTTTAGGGTTTAGGGTTTAGGGTTTAGGGTTTAGGGTTTAGGGTTTAGGGTTTAGGGTTTAGGGTTTAGGGTTTAGGGTTTAGGGTTTAGGGTTTAGGGTTTAGGGTTTAGGGTTTAGGGTTTAGGGTTTAGGGTTTAGGGTTTAGGGTTTAGGGTTTAGGGTTTAGGGTTTAGGGTTTAGGGTTTAGGGTTTAGGGTTTAGGGTTTAGGGTTTAGGGTTTAGGGTTTAGGGTTTAGGGTTTAGGGTTTAGGGTTTAGGGTTTAGGGTTTAGGGTTTAGGGTTTAGGGTTTAGGGTTTAGGGTTTAGGGTTTAGGGTTTAGGGTTTAGGGTTTAGGGTTTAGGGTTTAGGGTTTAGGGTTTAGGGTTTAGGGTTTAGGGTTTAGGGTTTAGGGTTTAGGGTTTAGGGTTTAGGGTTTAGGGTTTAGGGTTTAGGGTTTAGGGTTTAGGGTTTAGGGTTTAGGGTTTAGGGTTTAGGGTTTAGGGTTTAGGGTTTAGGGTTTAGGGTTTAGGGTTTAGGGTTTAGGGTTTAGGGTTTAGGGTTTAGGGTTTAGGGTTTAGGGTTTAGGGTTTAGGGTTTAGGGTTTAGGGTTTAGGGTTTAGGGTTTAGGGTTTAGGGTTTAGGGTTTAGGGTTTAGGGTTTAGGGTTTAGGGTTTAGGGTTTAGGGTTTAGGGTTTAGGGTTTAGGGTTTAGGGTTTAGGGTTTAGGGTTTAGGGTTTAGGGTTTAGGGTTTAGGGTTTAGGGTTTAGGGTTTAGGGTTTAGGGTTTAGGGTTTAGGGTTTAGGGTTTAGGGTTTAGGGTTTAGGGTTTAGGGTTTAGGGTTTAGGGTTTAGGGTTTAGGGTTTAGGGTTTAGGGTTTAGGGTTTAGGGTTTAGGGTTTAGGGTTTAGGGTTTAGGGTTTAGGGTTTAGGGTTTAGGGTTTAGGGTTTAGGGTTTAGGGTTTAGGGTTTAGGGTTTAGGGTTTAGGGTTTAGGGTTTAGGGTTTAGGGTTTAGGGTTTAGGGTTTAGGGTTTAGGGTTTAGGGTTTAGGGTTTAGGGTTTAGGGTTTAGGGTTTAGGGTTTAGGGTTTAGGGTTTAGGGTTTAGGGTTTAGGGTTTAGGGTTTAGGGTTTAGGGTTTAGGGTTTAGGGTTTAGGGTTTAGGGTTTAGGGTTTAGGGTTTAGGGTTTAGGGTTTAGGGTTTAGGGTTTAG
>CM024579.1:0-132647 GCA_014182395.1 Eucalyptus sp. ANBG9806169
ATTAAGTCTATGTGGATTATATGTAATCCCTTATTTGTTCTGCGTTTGTTGCGGGAACAATGCCTCCCTTCGATTACGTACGCCTATTCGCGTAATTACCGATAAACAAAAGGAAAGGCTTTCTAAGTTGATAGCTGAGCTGACTGATTATCGATGGGAGAATGATGACTTAATTGATCATGTTCTTGAAGTCAACGGGAAGATACAAAAGGTCATATGGGATGGTCGTCCCATGCCACAGTCAGAGATGGTGCGATTTTTCATTAACACTCTTCCACCTGAATGGCAAGATGTGTTGAATCGCATATGGGATGTCAATGGAGCTGCTTCATATAAGAAAATTGTAATGGATTTTGTAAAAGAATATTATTGCATTGTTACAAGGGAAAAGATCAAGAAATTGAACAAAAGAGGATCTTTCCCAGTTCATGTGCTGGCTTGGTATTAGATGTATTGGCTGTTTTTTTTTTTTAAGTGTGCTTTGTGGACATCTTATGTAATGTTTACTACCTGATTGTTGTTGATGTAGCAACATATATGTTAGTTGTATTATGTGAAAGCATCATTATTATATTGTATGTCAATTATCCGTTGCTTTACGTTATTGCTGGTTCTTTGTGGGTAGTTAGTCAGGGTAGTTATAGAAGTTTTTGTAGCTTCATAGAATTGATTTTGCATATGACAATCATATTAATGATAGTTTTAAGTTAGGATTTTTGGAGGATGATTGGAAACGTAGTGACCCTTTGATTCTAAAACCTTACTTGAAATTATTCATTAATATGATGGGTCTGTGCAAAAAGGATGCATAAATGATAGGCATTAATAACTAGTGCATATATATCTGATGTGTTCAGATCAATGGCTTCAGCCAGAAAGAGCATAGTTGCCGAGCTGAACAAAGGTGAAAAGCTCAATGGTGACAACTATGAAATTTGGCAAATGAAAATCCAGTATGTCTTTGGAAGAGCAAGAAGCACTTGAGGCTCTTAACGTGACCATGGTAGAACCTGAAGAAGGAAACACTGCACAGCACAAGAGAGACAAGGAAGCTTTTGCTGCGTGGAAAAGAAAGAACTCTCTTGCTCGCATCACGTTGCTAAGCAGCATGGAAAATGACGTCATGCGAGAGTTTAGGCGTTTTGACAATGCCAAAGAAATGTGGGAAGCATTGGCGGCAAGATTTGGTCATACTTCGGTGACCAGACTGAGGCAGCTCACTATTATGTTTGACTCTTATAAGAAGCCTCATGGTCAGACCATGAAGTAACATCTTAGAAAGATGTCAAACATGATAAATGAGCTGAAAGATGCTGGCCATGTCCTGACAGATGAGCAGCAAGTGCAAGCAGTGATTCGTTCCTTGTCTCAGAGTTGGGAGCATATGAAGGTGCACCTGACTCATAATGAAAATATCAAAACCTTCGAGGATGCAATGCGTCATCTTGAGCTGGAAGAGGACCGCCTGTCGGCGGCTAAGCCGGATGCTGAACTCTATCATGCTAGTTCTAGCTCAAATGGAGCTTCGAGCTCCAAGCGCAAGTGCCCTAACTGGTTTGATAAAGGGAAAGGCAAGGAAGCAGGTCCTTCAGGGAAGAAACCCAAGTTTAACCAACATGAAAGAGGAAAGCGTCCTCGCATGAAAAAGCTTGCAAGGGTGAAATGCTACAAATGTGACAAGAAGGGTCACTATGCTCGCGACTGTCGTGAGCCAAAGAAGGTATGCACCCATTGTATTTTTCAGAACTTTGCTTTTGTGTCGAGTTCTGTATTATTGACTGAGTCTAATCCTTTGTGGACTGTGGATTCAGGAGCGACAGACCATGTAGCGAAGGATAGGGGATCCTTCGTGGAATTCCGACAAGTACCAACTGGAACTAAGTGGATCTATGTGGGAAACAACTCTAGAGCTGAAGTGAAAGGAATTGGCACATGCCAACTGAATATGCGTGATGGACGCACTTTGTTCCTACATGATGTGTTGTATGCTCCGGAGATTCGTCGGAATTTAGTGTCTGTTTTAGTGTTGGTTAAATTAGGTTTTAATATGAACTTCTGTAATAGAGGTGTGGATTTGTTTTTGAATACAAATTACTATGGTTGTGGTTATTTTCTGAATGGTTTCATTGTATTAGATATTGAATATGTTAATGCAAATGTTTGTTATTCCCTTCTCACGTCTCCTAATTCATATGATAATGATGTGAATGTATGGCATGCTAGACTTGGTCACATTGGCCAACAGCATATGAATAGACTAGCCAAAGAGGGCTTATTGGGCAACATTGAAAAAGTCGATTTGCCCATATGTAAGCATTGCCTAGAAGGGAAAACGACAAGGAAACCATTTGGAAAAGGTAAAAGAGCTGAATTTCCTCTGCATTTAATCCATTCGATGTCTGTGGTCCAATGAATGTGAGAGGAAGGCATGGGGCTGTTTATTTCATCACTTTTATAGATGATTATACTCGATTCGGATATGTCTATTTGATTTCTCATAAATCTGAAGCAATAAGTTGTTTCAAAAGGTTTATGAACCTGGTAGAGAATCAATTAGACAAGAAAATAAAAGTATTAAGATCTGATCGAGGTCGAGAATATTTATCTGATGAGTTCAGAAAATTATGTGATGAAAAAGGAATAAAAAGACAGTTGTCTATTCCATATACTCCTCAACAAAATGGTGTTGCGGAGAGAGAGAAGAAACAGAACCCTACTAGAAATGGTTAGGTCCATGATGGCGCATGCTAACTTACCTATTACCTTTTGGAGTGATGCGTTGTTAACTGCTGCCTATATACTTAACCGTGTGCCTTCCAAATCAGTTACTTCCACTCCATATGAGTTATGGACAGGTAGAAAACCGGACTTAAGTTTTCTTAAGCCATGGGGTTGTGCTGCCTATACACATGAGTCCTCTCACAAGTTTGGGAAATTGGGTCCAAGAGGAAAGAAGAGTATTTTCATAAGATACTCGGAACACTCAAAAGGGTATGTGTTCATAGGTGAGCAGGAAAGTGGGAGTTTAACTGAATTTGAATAACGAGATGTCACATTCTTAGAGGATGAATTTCCTAAGAAGGGCGAAATAGGGGAAGATTACTCCCTATTTGAAACCTTGGATCAAGATAATGATCTTAGTGGAGTTCGTCCAAGTGGGAGTAATATGAGAAGTGATGAATTGAATTCAACTCATTCTCAATTGCAACCACATAATGAGACGACATCATCATTATCTAATCCAAGTGGGAGCATAATGGGGAATGATGTGCAAAGTGTACAATCTCCCATACGGCGAACAAGTTGCCAAAGTATTCCCCGTCGACGTTTTGACATTGAAGGGGAAAATTTTATGGTTGCTCCACAAGATGAGGATGAGCCAAGAAATATTAATGAAGCTCTGAATTGCCCTAGTAAGGAAAAATGGATTCATGCAATGGAAGAGGAAATTGAGTCAATGAAATCAAACCAAGTCTGGGAACTGGTTGATCTTCCAAAAGGACGCAGAGCTATTGGGAACAAGTGGGTTCTCAAAATAAAGCGAAAGGCTGATGGCTCAATAGAAAGGCATAAGGCTCGCCTTGTGGCGAAGGGGTATAATCAACGGGAAGGAATTGATTATGAAGATACGTTTTCTCCTGTAGTGAGATTTACCTCGATTCGCATTATTCTGGCAATAGTAGCTAGTATGGATCTTGAGTTACATTAGATGGATGTAAAGACTGCTTTCCTCAATGGAGAATTAGAGGAAGAAATATACATGGAACAACCTACTGGTTTCATAGTGAAATGCCAAGAAGAAAAGGTATGTCGACTTTTGAGATCGATATACGGCCTTAAGCAGTCATCGAGACAATGGTATATACGTTTTCATAATGCCATAATGTCATATGATTTTACAATGATTGATGAGGATCATTGTGTATATATCAAAAGATCCAATGATCAATTTGTGATCATATCATTATATGTTGATGATATACCGATTGCCGGAAGCAATATGGAGTTTGTTAATCTTGTCAAGAGTTGGTTGTCTTCCAACTTTGAGATGAAGGATATGGGTGAGGCTGCATACATTCTTGGAGTTAAGATTTCAAGAGATCGTTCGAAGAGATCGTTGTCTCTTTCACAAGAAACATATATAAATAAAGTTCTTGAACGATTTCGTATGCAAGATTGTAAACCCATAGACACTCCTATTGCGAAAGGTGAATGATTGAGCCATAGATTGTGTCCGAGGACTCCACAAAAGAAGGAACAAATGAAACATGTTCCTTATGCTAGTGCAGTTGGGAGCTTGATGTACGCTATGATGTGTATAAGACCTGACATATGTTTTGCAGTTGGAATGGTGAGTAGATACCAATCCAATCCAGGTCCAGCACATTGGAAAGCCGTTAAGAGAATACTGAGGTATCTAAAAGGAACTGCTGATTTCAAGTTGAATTACCAAGGAAGGATCTGTGACTTGAAGGTTATTCAGATGCTGATTGGGGAGGAGATTTAGATGAAAGAAAATCTACATCAAGATTTGCTTTCTTACTGAACAATGGCGCCATATCATGGAGCAGTAAGAAGCAAACGTGTATAGCCTTGTCCACGATGGAAGCTGAGTTCGTGGCATTATCAGCAGTGGTACAAGAAGGAGTTTGGCTCAAGAGATTTTTGGATCATTTAGGTGTTAATGAGAAAGCTGCAAATCCATTATTGGTTAACTGTGATAGCCAAGCAGCTGTAACGTACACCAAAGATTCAAAATATCATAGCAAGACCAAACATATAGATACCAAGTATAACTTTGTCAAGAATATGGTTGCACGAAAGGATGTGAACTTACAGTACATATCTACGCATAGAATGGTAGCAGATCCTATGACAAAGCTAATACCTAGAGATGTGTTTTGTGGTCATGTAAAATCTCTAGGATTGCGTAGAGTCTGATGTTCTGGATTGTAATTTCCCTGAGTTGTTCACATTTATGAACTAGTGTTGTTTCATTATTAATGCCTATGAATCTTTGTTTGATCTTTATGCATCTTAATGCTCAGTGCATTATTTTAAGTTAAGGAAGTATGTCGGACAGATAAAAGATTAGCCCACTCACACGGGTAATCGCCTCTATTTAATGTGTGATAAATAGAGATGAGACTGTTTTTAAGCTTATTATCTAGGTGATAATCGAGAGCTCGAGCTTAAAATACGTATGTTGCCTTAACTGAGTGTTAAGATGATGACATAATACTTACGATGTCCGAAAGTAAAATAACCCACATATTTTACTTTATCTGTCTAAGATGCCAGATGTGAGTTCTGATGAATTTTGTAAATAAGTAGATACGTGAACTCAAGTTAGACATTGGGTATGTCTGAACTATCATCTGTACGGTATTGAAAAATGTAGACATACGCTCCATGAGAAAGGAGTTAATACCGTAATACGTATTTCATACTACGTATGCATGAGACGACCAATAAGAGTGGCAAAAGTTTGATCTCAACTTTTATGACGTGTGAGACTCTTGAGGAATAGAGTTCCTCAATTTTAGTGCCCTCATGACTTTTACTTATTCTCAAGATTTCTATTTAGTGTTTGCTATCTTAGAATGTTGCCAATGGTCATGAGTTGATTCGATCTAATGGGACATTTCTAGAAAAGCAAGCTGAACTGAAATTGAGAGTTTGAAGGAAAGAGAAAGATCGGATTTTGGAGAATCACATTGTACTTTTGTATTCACTGGTCGACCAATTATGACTGTCTTTGGGATAATCATAATTGTGAATACAATATATATATCATTGTTTAAATGAGATTAAGAGAGATATAAATGTGATCGATCGATCAATCTAGGGTACTGCATACTAAATTTACTCGGAATGTGATGCCCATTATGAGCTACTATATATTCCTAACAGATGTATGGCAACGAGCTCTCAAAGTATGCTGGTCGCACGGATTATTCACCGGTATGAATGTTGAAGAGAGGTAAAGAGAATCCTGTTCGGCCCACCATGAGCGAGTGGGAGATGATGGTTTTATTAGTGATGGGCTTAAGGCCCGTCCGCCCATGTTGGGCCTAAAAGCCTGGCCCACAGGAATAAGGCCCGTGGATGGAGGGACGTATAAAAGGGATGAGAGAAAGGGAGAACACACCTTTTTGGAAATCAGTACGTACATCTCCCTCTCTTTCCAACGTCCTCTCTCTCCAAAAAGAACAGTAAGCAACAAGAAGCGACGCCGTCTTCTTACCAAGCGAATTGTCGTCATCGGATCGAACAGGGCTAAATTCTCTTCCTCTTTTCGGCGTCGGTGTCTAATATGTGGCTAACAAGGTATGCTCGAATCTGTGGTGTGCTTTACGATCGGTGATACATGATTTTTCCCGGGCTTGTCTTCCGCATTCGTTTTAGGGGTTCGATTTAGTGTCGAATCCGGTTTTTCGAGGATCCGTTATTCCCAACACCTTCCTTTGACGATTGCGAGTTCGTGTGAAGACCTCTCTGAGGGAGTCTGGAAATCTCAACGGTGAAGCGATTGGCGTCGAGGATGACGACAGGGTCAGCGACGATGATGACGACTCCTCCTCACGCAGGTATCGCTCTTTGCATTATAGCATTTGGGTATCTCATGGTAATGCTACGATTTTTTTTTTTTTGTTTTGTAAATGTGCTTTAATCTCTGCATTATGCAAAACGACATCGGTTGGCGTCCTCATTTCTTCATTATTTGGAGTTCAGAGAGCTCGAGTTTGACACACATCAACTTTATGTTTTATTCTTTGACGATGGCGAGTTCGTGTAAAGACATGTCTTGTGGGCATATCGGCATCTCAGTGGCGGAGCGAGCGGCATTGGGGACGGCAATGGTGACTCCTCATGCAGGTATCGCTCTCTACATTACAACATTTGGGTATGTCATAGTAATATTACCATTTTTGTTTTTGTTTTGCAAATGCGTTTTACTCTCTACATTATAGCGGCGCTTTACTCTCTGCATTATGGTTGTTTTGCATTTTCCAATTCTTGCGATAAATTAGAACATTACTGCAAATTAGAACATTGCTCTCACTATTGATCATGTAGTTGCATTGTGGTTGTAAAGTGGATTATGCTAATTTGCTGTTTCTGTATTGATTGTCAGTCTTTTATAAAAATATCTTCAATTTAGAACTTGAACATTGCTTCAATAATTTGATGATTGAAAGTGCTCTGCTTTTTGTTTCTGTTCCCTTGTAGGTCCAATGGTTGAGAACAAAGTTTATGTCACTATTCGCTATGGAGGTAAATTTAAAGTTGGCCCACCATTGGAATACATAGGTGGAAGGGCTGATGTTGCTGAAATAAGTTTAAGTAAGAGTTCATTGTCTAGTATAATTGAAGCTATTGAGGCTTTAGGTGTGTGTAAAATAGAGAAACTCTTTTACAGAGTTCCTGGAAGTAAGACTCTTGTAAACAGAATAACTATTAGGTATTTATGGGATAACTCTTATGTGATGGATCTATTTTATCATCATCTGTGCTATGAAAATATTAAGCTATATGTTGAACATGTTGATGATGAAAAGGCAAG
The DNA here is from genome assembly GCA_014182395.1 of Eucalyptus sp. ANBG9806169. Lineage (NCBI taxonomy): Eukaryota > Viridiplantae > Streptophyta > Magnoliopsida > Myrtales > Myrtaceae > Eucalyptus > Eucalyptus sp. ANBG9806169. The sequence continues at coordinate 7,568 of CM024579.1, forward strand.
AGCTGAGATGGGGGGTGTTGAGATGGAAACTGGAGGTATGTCTAATGTGATTGGGAATACTGATGATGACGGGAATCGGGCTGAAGTTGCCAATAGGGATCTAGATGAGGAAGAGGATGATGATGCACATAATTTGGTGGATATGGAACAGACGAGTGATGATGATGACTTTGAACTGGTTAATGCAAAGAAAAAATTAATGGAATTTTTAGCAAGACATAGGCTCCAAATTTTAAATTATAGTGAGGCAACTGGTACTTCCCAACCACTGATTGTGGATGAGGCTCAATCGTTAGATGATTCTGGGTACGAAACAGAGTATGCTGATTCAGATGAGGGAAGACAGTCTTCAATCAATTTTAAATGATGAGGGTAACGAAGAGGTTGATGTTATTTCAAGGAGGAGAAGTAGGTTCTCATCATATGATCAAAGTGGTACAAATCCAGAATTTATTGTTGGCATGATATTTGAGGATGCAACTGAGTTCAAAAATGCAATTTTGAAGTATTTAGTGGCTGAGCAAAGAGCAATCAAATACACTAAGAACACAAAAAGTTTTGTAAGAGCTAGGCGTGCTCAGAAAAATTGTAACTGGATGATCTATGGTGCTCTTGATAGCAAAACTGGGTCATTTCATTTGAGAAGGTATATAAATCAGCATATATGTAGTATCATTTTTGAGAATAAGAGAGTGTCTAGCACTTATTTAGCTAAGCACTTCATGATTCTCATTTCTGCAATGTCTAAAATCAAAGCATCTGAGTTAAAGAAATTAGTTAGGGAACAATTTGGAGTAAATGTCACTTTCAGTTAGTGTAGGAGAACAAAGCTGAAAGTATTGAAGGAACTGCAAGGCAATTACAATAAGGAATATGCACAGATGTACGACTACTTGGGAGAGCTTTACACTGCAAGCCCTTCAAGCAATTTTAAATTGAAAGTTGAAAGGCCATTGCCAAATTCTCTACCATTATTTGATAGGGCTTACATTTTCTTTGATGCTTGCAAAAAATGTTTTTTGGCTAGATGTAGGAAGATCATTGGATTAGATGGATGTTTTTTGAGGGGTTTGATCAAAGGTGAGTTGTTATGTGCCGTCGGAAGGGATGACAACAATCAGATGTATCCAGTGGCATGGGTAGTGGTCAGAATCGAGAATAAGGACACATGGACTTGGTTTATCGAATTGTTGAAGTCAGACCTCGATATGTGTAATGGTGACGGATGGGCTTTGATAAGTGATCAACAAAATGTATGTTTTTCTTTATGTTTTCATATATATTTTCTTTTTTTGGGTAATTGTCAGGGACTTGTCCAATCTGTAGCTGAACTATTGCCAAATGCAGAGCATAGGATGCGTGCAAGGCACATTTATTCCAACTGGGGTAAAAAATACAAAGGAAAACAATTGCTGAGGCAATTTTGGAGATGTGTCAAGAGCAATAATATGTTCGATTTCGAGATGTATAGACAGAGGTTGAAGGAACTGACTCGGGAAGATCATGATGATTTATTTCGTATTGAGCCAAAAAATTGGTGCAAAGCCTTCTTTGACACCTGTCACGACCCCTTTTTTTCCAATCGGGGGGAAAATAAAGAATGGTTTAGGGGTATTTGCCTAAAGAGGCGGACCAATGGCCCTAGATTAGGCGCGAGCTCTCCCAAGCCCATACCTCGCGTGACGTTGGATTTGTTTTTTAGTTCTTAACAACCTATGTAATTCTAGGAGTCGCCACTAGCCTATTGGGGTCGGCTAGAAACCAATCAAGACACGGGAGTGTTGTCTCGATTCCTACGCAACCAGAGATTTTTAGGAACGGGGACTTGTTTACGCCAATGTTTCCATTAGCGCCCTTACAGTACCACTAACTTGGAATGTTGTTTGTCTAAATGGCCATACAATCTTGATTACCAATTATAATCTTTATGAAACCACTAAGTGTCAATGCAAATGTTTTTGTAGGCTTTTTTTTAATCTCTAGACTAATCCTAACATAATTTAGAAAAGAAATTTACACTCAAATTATTGAAAAGCGGTGTGGTAAATAACATCCAAGAAATTGAAATGACTTGAAAGTAATGTGGAAAAGAAAGACTCGATACAAGTCGGGCAAATAATATTACATGGCCTTGTTATCATGCCCCGGGACAGGACCCCCGTGAGCAAAATGAGAATTTAAATATGCATGAGATTTCTCTAATTAATTTTAATCTACGCAAAATAGATTATTTACAAAAATTGTTATAAATACCAAAATATCATTAAATTAAGAAAATGACCTTTTAAATTAGGAAAATTTCCTAGATGTCATTTTTGCCTTAATTTGATGCCATCTATCACTTTTATATTTTTTTTGAAATTTTTGGATTTTTATTATTATTATAAAGTAAAAACATCTTCCATTTAAAACACTATATTAAATACCTAGATAATCTATATGCAAGAATTTGACAAGAAATATTTTTTTGGAAAAGCAAGTTTCCATTTTTTCGGAAATGATTTTTGGGCAAAAATTTAGGTGTCAACAGCTGCCCCTCTTTGGAAGGAAGCTTAAAGAGATTTTTTTCAAAGATGAGGTGACACCTAATTTTTTGTTTTTTTTGTTTTTTGTTTTTTTACAATAGTAAAATGAAAAAGCAAGTGAGCTTAATGTAAAGAGCGTGATCTGGGGATGTATCTGTGAACAATTTCAAAAGTGTGGTTTAAGGATATACCCACGAACCTTGTGGTTTAAAGCAGTCCCACGAACCTTGTGGTTTAAGGCAGTCCCACTAACCGTGTGGTTTAAGGCAGTCCCACAAACCTTGTGGTTTAAAGCAATCCCACGAACTGTGTGGTTTAAAGCAATCCCATGAACTGTGTGGTTTAAGGAAGACCCACTAACCGTGTGGTTTAAGGCAGTCCCACTAACCGTGTGATTTAAGGTAGTCCACTAATCGCGTGGTTTAAGGCAGTCTCACTAACCGTGTGGTTCAAGGTAGTCCCACTAACCATGTGGTTTAAGGCAGTCCCACGAACCTTGTGGTTTAAGGAAGTCCCACTAATCGTGTGGTTTAAGGCAGTACCACTAACCGTATGGTTTAAGGCAATCCCACGAACCTTGTGGTTTAAGGCAGTCCCACTAACCTTGTGGTTTAAAGTAGTACCACTAACTGTGTGGTTTAAGGCAGCTCCACGAACCGTGTGGTTTAAGGCAATCCCACTAACCGTGTGGTTTAAGGCAGTACCACTAACCATGTGGTTTAAGGCAATCCCACGAACCTTGTGGTTTAAGGCAGTCTCACTAACCTTGTGGTTTAAGGCACTCCCACGAATCGTGTGGTTTAAGGCAGTCCCACTAACCATGTGGTTTAAGGCAGTCCCACTAACCGTGTGGTTTAAGGCAGTACCATTAACCGTGTGGTTTAAGGCAATCCCACGAACCTTGTGGTTTAAGGCAGTCCCACTAACCTTGTGGTTTAAAGCAGTACCACTAACTGTGTGGTTTAAGGTAGCTCCACGAACCTTGTGGTTTAAGGCAATCACACTAACCGTGTGGTTTAAGGCAGTACCACTAACCATGTGGTTTAAGGCAGTCCCATGAACCTTGTGGTTTAAGGCAGTCCCACGAACCGTGTGGTTTAAGGCAGTCCCACTAACCGTGTGGCTTAAAGTAGTCCCACTAACCGTGTGGTTTAAGGCAGTCCCACTAATCTCGTGGTTTAAGGCTGACCCATGAACCTTTTGGAATTGCATGGTTTAAGGATGACAAAGAACCTGTTGAAAATACATGGTTTAAGGCTAACTCATGAACCCTCTGAAATTGCGTCTTGAAATTGCAAGGTTTAAGGATATACCCAAGAACCTTTTGAAAGTGCATGGTTTAAGGCTAACCCATGAACCCTTTAGAATTGCATGGTTTAAGGATAACCAAGAACCTTTTGAAAATGCATGGTTTAAGGCTAACCCATGGACCCTTTGAAATTGTGTGGTTTCATAGGAGGAACCTGTCATTCGTGAATACTCTGAAATGGGTATTGCACATCAAATCAAATTCATTATAACAAGTATTCTAGTAGCGAAAGCATACTAGATGAGATCAATTTCAGCACATGTCATCAGAAACAAATATCAAAAGTGTATCGGTAATGAGAATGCAATGATTGCATAAACAAATCAAACTAATCTCGACCACTTGACAAACTCATACAATTGTCATCACGCTCAGATGATATCATTAATCGTCAAATTCTCTTGGGAGAAAAATCCTTGTTGAAATGACATTGACTTATGAGAAAGGTCTGTTAAGTATGCCGAGCAAGGACCCCTAGTCAGAAAGGGCTTCTCACATATTCTCAAGAAAATGGCTATTTGATCCCATCTATTCATGTGGGAAATAAACTAATCACTCAATCTCACTCTTCCAGTGTGCAAGGCTTTGAATCATTCGCAATAAGTACACATTGACCAATCTAAGAGGTCTTTTAGAAGGACCGTAGTGCAGGTTTGGTCATGGTTTTAGCAATGGATAAGCATCATTGGCTATGAAATGAATTGATCACTGATCGACATCTTCGCCAGGTTTACAAGTCAAGAAACCTTAAGATGAGATAAGACAACCTTGCCCTTACTTCTTCAAGTGGCATCTTCTTTGGAAATCCTAATTTCCACTCGAATTATCCCAATCTGAAGAGACTTTGGGAATAGGTTGTAATGTTGGTTCGGTGAAAGACTCAAAAGGCTTAGTTCAAAAGGCTTAGATCTTTTTGTCGATGGGGGATTTGAGAGTTGGTGATTATCATGGCATCATTACCATATCATCCCCCCCACCCTTTTTTTTAAGCACTTGACTTTTAAAATTCAAATTGTCTCGAAAGTCCTTTGACTAATCATCTTAACATAATGGCTTTTGCATTTGCAATGATTTTCCTTTCAATGCAGGCATTTTTTTTTTGCATTTTTTTTTCATAGAGATATTCCTCTTGATGCAATTGTTTTTCTTCCACTCTCTCTCCTTTTTTTTTTTTTTTTTTTTCGGGCATTGGCCTTGCTTTTACCAGGCACACCGTTTTTTCATCCCCCTAATTTTATTTGACTTTTGCTCTTTTGAACTTTTTAAACTCTTACGACTTTTGAGATGCTTCCCGCTTTTTCACATAAACACCGCATTTTCACATAAACACCACTTGCCTTGGCAAATCATATGCCTTGCCCCAATGTGGGGAGGTAATCACTCCTCGAGTTTTGGAAATGAACGATTAGGCTCAACTTGGTTTAAGCAAAGGGTATCGGTGTTTGGGTAGAGAAAAGAATGCTCTTCTTCACATTGGGATGCTTCGAGTTTCCATAAGAAATCACTTGAAGTTACCACAAAAAGATTTATGCAATTGAGCATAAGGAAGCCTTTCTCATCTTTCCTCTCCAAATAAAGCCGACCCAGATCTCCAAAATTGCCCCTTTGTGGGGTGATTCTTGACAGGGGTATTTTATAGAAAATTCTCCACATTAAAAGGCTCAAATGGGCTAACTATTGTCACCAGTAGTGTGTAGGATAAAGGAAAGAAATGCCTCTTATCATCTTGATCTAGGTACCACTTGCGAATGAATTCATTGACCTTAAACGAAATGGGTTTTCTTTTTCGCTCAAATCTCAAAGTGCTTAAAGGACATGTTTGGAAATGGTTGCCTTTCCTCATCCTAAGTGTTTCTTGCTTGGCATAAGTAACATCACCTTTCATTTTTGTTGAGATCATCTGGGTGGATTGATCTCCATAGAGAATTTTGATTCGAAATGAGTGATCCATTGAGTGGATGGACAATTTAAAGAAGATTTTTGCAAACTTTATGGAAAACTTGTTTCTTCAATTTCCATTTTTTTTTGTGCTTGTTTCTAGAAAAACACTAAATGTTCTTTTTTCGCGATGGAAATTCTCCATTTGTTTTCCATTTGATTTTGAGAAGAATGGTACTTACCTGTGCCTTGGTAGTCAGGCGACCCTACGAAGAGCAAAAGGGAAGGTGTTAGTACATGAATCCTCAGGGATCGTAAAACTAGAGACGATACAACATTACCCTTGGTCAGTTTCACCATTTGGCGACAAACAGTAGCATGAACCTATTATTTTAAGACTTGAAGAGATTCTCAGGTCTTTGGTCTCATTAGTTCAAGCATTTTCCTCATTTTGCAAAAGTAAGAGATGCAAAATTTTTTTATTATTTTATTATTTTATTATTTTATTATTTTTTTACATGGCAACCTTGTTGCCGTTTCCGAGGATTGAACCCCGGCCGTTCCCGGACCACTTCATTCCCCATACCACCGGGCCGAAGTGCTGGTAGTGTCCATGGGGCGCTCCTTTTTTTATTTAATTGAACCGGCTCTAGAACTCCACATCCTTTAAACCAAGTGAAGTGAATTTGACATGTGTTACCTCCGTATGCTTGCTTGGTCGATATAGATTATGCTTAAATCAATTTCTCGAGTTTGTTCCTCGAATACTGACGCTTCCTGTCAAACAAGGGAACTACGTCAAAAATGAAGTTTAGATGAGGCATTTTGGAAACGATACCGAATTACCCTTCCCCTACATCTAACTTTAAATGTTTTGTGTTTCCTCTTCATGTGCCTTTGCTCCTCAGGTGTTAACATTTCCTTGAAGATCTTGCTTTCAAAGATGTTATCTAATTCATTCATTCTAAGTGGACGTCAAGGATGAAAGGAGAGGGGTACTCCTTGTTTCGACATGTGAGGGCATTGCTCCTTGGATGTTTTACTCCATTGATTCCATCAAAATGGATGGTTGGGCCTTAGCATGCCTTCTTGGTATAAGGTGTTGCTCTAGTGGTCAATGTGCACAATTTCTCCTTTTTTGTGCTGAATCAATTGACTTTGTTTCGTCTTGCTTCACTAGGTGAGAGTTGCTCTACTTTGAGTGACTTGCCCCATTTATCAACTGCAAGGAAAAAAGACGTAATATGTTATTTTCATACTCGACATGATTCATTTTAGGAACAATATACTCCCTTTTACATCATATATGATGATATCGCTCCATCCCGTTTCCTTGGCTATGGAGAGGGATTTGCTATCTTGATTGACAGCAATTCATTTGGCAAATGTTTATTCCATTTGAATCTTTCCCTTTTTAGAAGCCGGATGACTCAAGCATTGTGTTTCCCTGATCCATGTTGTGGCCATCTGCCTCAATTAAAATTTCTCCTTTTAGGCTAGGTGATCTTTCGCCATTTTTGTTGCGTCAATGCATTTCCCACTTCACAATTTGTAAGCATGGATGGCTATGTCAGTTTATAAATGAGTTGTTTTGACTTTTGGAACGAACACACCCTTTTCTTTTAGAGATCGTATGATTCTGAACCAGGTTGTTCTCCCCCTGTAGTCTTATTGTTTGCCAGTAATTTGCCTCACTAAAATCTGCACAAAGTGCAGGGACAAGTCATTCCTAAAATAAATCGAAGTTAACTTGAAACGATTACCACCTTTTATTTGAAGGCAACATTTGATTACTGATTCTTGTTTGTGTACATCTACATCTTGAAGTGTTGTCTTGCAGACCCCCAATAATCATCTCCATACAGGATTGGATGCCAAGAAACCATTGGAAGTGTAGGGATTGCGGTTGCTTCTTGTTTTTGTCTTTCCAGAGGAAGTAAATGTTAATCTTGAACAAAACCGTCATTTTGCCTGTTTGACAAAAATGGATGACTGAGTCAGTTGTTGCACAAGAAATCCCTATTGGAATGATTACAACCTTACCCCCTTAAAGCATTGTTCTGCGGATCAACCTGCAAAAGCGATTAAGTAAAGAGATAAAATATTACGCAAGTTATTCTTGAAACTTATTTTCAAACATTTTGAAGCTAAGGCCAAAAAATCAGCCTAGAGGATCCATTTGAAACACTTCAAGTGTTTTAAAGAATATGATTTTTATGAACTCTAACTTCATTATTCAAAAATGTGAGTTGTATGATTTACAAAAGCATTCGATTGGGTCCACAATCAAAACCCAAAACGCAAAATGCGGTTCCTAATAGGAATAATGACAAGGATAAAGTACAAGAAGCTCTTTCGTAAAGGAGCATAATAAACACAATTCTCGTCCTAGCTTTAAAGTCCACTTTTGGCATGGTCAAGAAAAAAGAGTTCAAGGAATAATTGTCACGCATGACCTGTGAAAGGAAGATAATGTCAGTATATGAATGAAAAATTGATCTTTGAATAAAGCCACCTCTTACAATGAAATCAAGGCGACGATACCTTCTTTGTACTATCCACTTAGAAGAACTTGATAATTCATCAAGATTTTATTAGTAAGAGGAGATTTCATTAAAAGATCGATCCGCAGCTATCAATTGAATGCCCACTTTGTTCCAAAAGTTTCATACACAAATGAGGCATTGATTTTGAAAGATTAATTTGTAATTTCACTCATGCAAAGGTGAGGCGATTTTGAGAAATCAATACACAAAATGTGATTTGAATTTTAATTTTGGAATGTGACCAATAAAGAATTTTATTGGAAATTTGATTTTAATTCTATGTCCCCAAAATGTGATATTGACTTGGAAGAATTTCTATACAAAATGTGACTTTGAGTTCATAATTGAAAATTTAAACAAAAACATATGTTTTGATCTAGGCTAGATCAGATGCATTTGAAATGTTTGTTTATCAAGAGTGAGTGCCAAGCCTATATTTTCAAGGGCATTCCATTGATTTCCGTGAATCTCAAAAAAATGAAAATTTCAATCGAAGTGAGCAAGTAGATGGAGAAATCATACTTACAGTGGGTGAAGAGACATTTTTTTTTTTTTTAATCACATAGACATGCGGATGTAAACTTGTGAGGTTTGACGCATCAAGGTGGAATTCTAAAGGCTTAAAGTCCCCATTTTGATTAGATCAAAAGAGTTTTCCCCACTCCGCACTTACGTCGGACAGTTCTCTTTATCATTAATCATAATGAGCGGGACCAAAAGTGGAGAACCATGGGTCATTCCCCACACGGGTTCCATCTTTTGGCACCTCCTATGGGCTTCCTGGTGTGATCGGGGTTTTAGATCGCGGGTTGTGTGTGTAAATGTGTAGTGCAAGCATGAAGGCACGTACAACAATTGATATCTAAACAACACTTCAATTTCATCCATATAGACATACATTCCTACACCTTTCTGCAAAAGAAATGGGTCAACAAACACTCCACCCCTTATTACTCCAAACCTACAAAAACATTTAACACATTGTTAGCGGACTAAACTTATTTTCCATGCGACTTTGACATGCGCTATCAAATGAAGACCATGTTAGTGAACAACCGACCAAGTTATTACAGCCTAAGTCCTCTAAGGTTTGCAACCAAGTCCCCAGTGGAGTCGCCAAGCTATCACGACCCCTTTTTTTCCGTTCGGGGGGGAAAGAAAGAATGGTTTATGGGTATTTGCCTAAAGAGGCGGACCAATGGCCCTAGATTAGGCACGAGCTCTCCCAAGCCCATACCTCGCGTGATGTTGGATTTGATTTTTAGTTCTTAACAACCTATGTAATTCTAGGAGTCGCCACTAGCCTATTGGGGTCGACTAGAAACCAATCAAGACATGGGAGTGTTGTTTCGATTCCTACGCAACCAGAGATTTTTAGGAACGGGGACTTGTTTACGCCAATGTTTCGATTAGCGGCCTTGCGGTACCACTAACTTAGAAGGTTGTTTGTCTAAATGGCCACACAATCTTGATTACCAATTATAATCTTTATGAAACCACTAAGTGTCAATGCAAATGTTTTTGTAGGCTTTTTTTTAATCTCTAGACTAATCCTAACATAATTTAGAAAAGAAATTTACACTCAAATTATTGAAAAGCGGTGTGGTAAATAACATCCAAGAAATTGAAATGACTTGAAAGTAATGCGGAAAAGAAAGACCCGATACAAGTCGGGCAAATAATATTACATGGCCTTGTTATCACGCCCCGGGATAGGATCCCCGTGAGCAAAATGAGAATTTAAATATGCATGAGATTTCTCTAATTAATTTTAATCTACGCAAAATAGATTATTTACAATAATTGTTATAAAATACCAAAATATTATTAAATTAAGAAAATGACCTTTTAAAATTAGGAAAATTTCCTAGATGTCATTTTTGCCTTAATTTGATGCCATCTATCACTTTTATATTTTTTTTGAAATTTTTGGATTTTTTTATTATTATAAAGTAAAAACATCTTCCATTTAAAACACTATATTAAATGCCTAGATAATCTATATGCAAGAATTTGACAAGAAATATTTTTGTGGAAAAGCAAGTTCCCATTTTTTCGGAAATGATTTTTGGGCAAAAATTTAGGTGTCAACAACACTGACATTAAATGTGATGTTGTTGATAATAATCTGAGTGAAACTTTCAATGGCAGGTGTGTGGAAGCTAGGTGCAAGGCCATTGTGAGTATGCTGGAGGATATTAGAATCATGGTTATGAATAGAATGCATACTCATAGGGATGGATGTGCTAGGTGGACTAGAAATTATGGTCCAAGGATTATGCGTAAGTTACATGAGAATACAACTGCTAGTAGGTATTGCTATTTGATATGGAATGAAAATGAAGGATATGGGATTACAGAAGGTGGTGACAAATATGTTGTTGATTTGAATTTAAAAACGTGTTCTTGTAGAGCTTGGGATGTCACGCCCCGATCCTCGGGCACGCGCCCATCCCTCTCCTTGGTCGATTTTAAAGTGCGATATCCTAGGACTAAGTATCGCTGACTCTTTCTTTTTATTACACATGCGGAAGCAGTTATAAATCCCCAGACAATAAAACAATGGGATAGAAAAGCAGGCCATATTTTTCATATTGAAATTTACAACCATACTTTTATTAACAACACAACTTATAGTATATTTACAATACTATTTACAGCAAATAAGTCTCACACCTATCTACACTAAGACAGGGTTCACAGACGGGATGGGATCTCAATCCACATCCGGGTTGTACTCAAGATCCCTCTTTGGATCATCTTCTTCTTCAAAAATCTTTCTCCTCCTTAGGTTCCTCCTTCTCAACTCCTCCTCAGGGTCTTGAAATGTTGTCTCACAACCGGGATGAGACTACGTCTCAACAAGTTCTACTCTTTAAGACTCGATTAGTAAGCCAATACACTATGGGCTGCCTAAACATGCACAGGTCAGAGGACTTACCTTGGCCTTAGATTCCACCTGCAAATCAGTACAATTCCTAATAGGCACCCAACTACTCATAACAAATCGAACCAGTCGATTACATGTCACCGAGCACGCGTGCATTCTCTAAGGCACTAGTTCACCAAAGTGATGCATCAAATCACCGAGCCCACGTGTCTATCCTAAGATGCTTCACTTAATTCCCTGAGCCCATGTGCATTCTCTAAGGCACTAGTTCACCAAAGTGATGCATCAATTCACCGAGCCCATGTGCCCTTTTTACGATGCCTAGGGCCACGTGCATTCTCTAAGGCACTCGTTCACCAAAGTGATGCATCAAATCACCGAGCCCACGTGCCCTTTTAGATGCCACACTGATTCACCACTCCACCGTTGATACTGAAAATTGGTACCTAATCATTCCCCAATCACATAATTGAAATCAACCAATTAAGAATATATCCTAAAATTCACAATTTAAATCAATTCCATGTAAATTGAAGCTCAATTAAATAAACGGACTACACCACAGCAATCAGTACGAAATTCCGGTCACCGGCCATCCTGGTTGAATTTCCGGAAAAAATAATTAATTTCGAAAATTAAATAAATAATTATAAAAATCCAATTTAGGCCCATAATGCCTAATTGGAAGCCGAGACGAGTCTGGAAAATTACCGAAACTCGTTCAATAAATAACATGGTATGCCTACTTGCTAATGTCTATTTCTAACCACCTAACATGCATCATTAAGTCTCTAATTTAATTGATCTAAACTAATCTAACCACCTAATTGTATTAAATTAAATCTAACCAACCCTAAGTATAATTAGCAAACTGAGAAAGCATTAGTGAGTAAAACTCACTTGGTAAAAGCGGAGACCGAATCACCGCAACGGCGACGCGACGGCGGCCGAAATCGGACTTTCAACGACACCGGCGGGCTTGGGCCGGGCCTCAGACTTGGGCCCAACAAATCTCAGCCCAACTGAGATTTGTTCTTGCTTTGGACTGGGCTTGAAGACTGCAGGAGATGGGCCTCAATAAAATTCTGCTGGTGGGCTGCTGCTGGATAGCTGCGAATTGGGCCAAAACAGACTGAAAGTGCTGGGCTTCGCTGGGTTTATCGGGCTTGAGGACTGCTGGATCTCACGGCCTGCTTCATGGACTTCGCTGGGCCTTTGCTGCTGGAATCAACCGGTCCAGCGAATTGCACGACGAAGCAGCTCGTTGCTGCTGCTGGGTGGAGCAACAAAAATCAAAGCTGGTGGATTCCTTGCCACGTGGAGAGGACGAAGGAGCTTGCTGGTGCCAAGCTGCGTGTTGCTGTTGCTTTGAGCGGTGCTGGCGTGAAGAGTTGAAGATCGGTGGAATGGAGCTGGCTTCACTGGCAGTCGTTTCGTGGAGCCAAACCGAAGATGATGGGGCAGTCAACGAGCCGAGTCCTCCACTAGAAGGTTGACTGGAGCTGAGGGCGTGGAGTGACAGACAGCAACACGTGAAGGAATGGGAGGGAAGCTCGGTGGATTGCTGGGTCAACAAATCGCCTGGGAAATTCGTAACGTTGACTGGTGGGCTCCAAGGCGTGGACGTGTGGCGCGGCTGCCAGCAGAAGAATTCGTGGGTGCTGGGCGGCGGTCTTCGAAGCAAAAGGTTGAAAGAACCGCAGAGGTGGATGGGAAGGAAATAAAAAAAATGAAAAAGCAGAGAAGGTGATCGTTTCTCCTTGGGCGTGCGAAAGTGAGGCCAAAAGGAAGAGGCAGCGTGCGGAGGAAGCTTGGTGAGGGGCCCAAAGATAGCAAAATCAATCCATTCCCTTCAATGCTTGGTCCCCCAAAGCCCACACACAAATATCTAGAGTTCCCCCTTACTTTCTTGCATTAATGTCCCAAAATAATCCAAATTGAAGTCCAAATTAATGCTGCCCTCCTTTAATTCTGAATTTCCCATTTTGAACTTCCAATTTCTTCGACGAATTCCCAAATTTGATGTCCAAACTTGATGTAGAAAAAGTCTACATAATTTCTATAGGTCCCCTTTGCCTTATAGCTCAGTTTGAAAGTCGAAAATCTCCTAAATTTAGCCGATCTGAATTTCTGTTGATTTTTCGCGGTGTCCAAACCGATTTTCCGTAAAAATCTCGGAATCTCCGAAAAATCTTCTGAGACTGAGTCGACACTTCTAGAATTTATTCTGACATGATAGAAACTTTAATTTCTGAAATCGAACTTGAATTGGCAATTAATTTCTATTTGACGTGTTTTTAGCGTGACTTATGCTACCGGGTAACTTTTGGATATTTTTAAGTGGAATTGACTCGTGGTCGATTTTCTTTGAGCCACTATGAACCCACTCGACTCATTGGCGACTCTCGATTGTCGTGAAAATCCCGAGGATCCAAATATGGACACATGGTACCAAAACAATAAGAAAATCAGTCTATTGCCGGTCGACATGAATTTTCTAATTTAGTGGTGTCACCCACAATTAGTCACACATCACTGTCTATGCAGTCTATCTCTGATTTCAAATCGATTTTTAACTGTGCCGTAATTGTCTCTAAAGATGGACACAGTCGAGAAGCCGATTCTTGGTCGAATTCTCAAGTCTATTGCCTTAAAATTTCTTAATAATTTCCCCAGATAGTCTAGTTATCTCAAGAATGATCAGTTTTGAGAATAGCCCTATAGACACGTCAATGAAACGCCCGATTCATATAGTAGAAGACAAGATTGAAAATTTGGAATGTCACATGGGGACTTAGTGGAATTCCATGTTGCCATGCCATTTGTGCAATACACCATAAGAGAAATGATCCGGCTGACTATCTAGCTGAGTGCTTCAACAAGGCAAAGTATCTAAGTGCTTATCAATTCATGATGCCTACAGTGAGAGGACAAAATTTTTGGAATAAAGCCAATAAAGCAACTCCTCAACCCCCACCAGTGAAGAACATGCTGGTAGGCCAAAAAGGAGTAGAAGAAAGCAACCGATTGAGCTTGTAAGAGGTGATAGAATGACTAAAGAGGGTAAGCAAATGACTTGTTCTGCTTGCAAACAAATTGGACATAACTGCAAGGGATGTCCTTTAAAAAAGGTATTTCCTCAACTAACTCGATCATTTTAATGCTGGGCATGTCACTTTAACATGTTGTTAATCAATGCTTAATATGTGCTTCTCAGGCCAATGCTGGGGCCAATGTATGTACATCCAATGCTCGGGCCAATGTACATACATCCAATGCTTGGGTCAATGTATATACATCCAGTGTTCATGCCAATGTAAGTACAGTTGAAGCTCATGCTCAATCTCAGGCTAATTCCACTGGTCCAAGACTCGGAAAAAGACAAGTAAGTTGTCATCTAACAATTATTGTAAGTTTTATATATCAAGGTTCCAATTTAGTAATTATGAATATATATTCAGGCTAAACCTAAAGCAACGACAAGCGTAACTGAAGGAGGATCCGAAAGCCATGCCAATGCTTCTGCAAATGCCAATTCAATAGGAGACAATAATGGGCATGTTAATGCTTTTACTCAGGTTAGTGCATATGTAAGAGAATGCAGTGCCCATGCAAATGTAAGATAATGTAGTGCCATTGCTTCTGCTCATGCTAGTTATGATGTTAGAGGATGTAGTGCTGAGGCAAATGCTTTTGGTGAAGTTCGTTCGGATCAAGGGGAAGGCAGCGCACCGGCCAATATAATGGCTAAGCATAGACGTGAAAAAATTTCGGTGAGTAATACCTCAATCCCCAAGTATACATGTATTGTGACTACGTTCTCATGTTGAATGAATTTTTTATTATTTCCATTTAAAAGACCCGCCATTGAAAATTACATGATACAGAGAGAATCACAAGCCAAAAGGATGAAAATGGTAGGGTTAGGTGTTGACACAAATCTTATGACAAACTTTCATATTCGCAAGGTTAGTAATATTTTTAAAATTTTATAATAGCAATTGCTTATCTCCTTAAGCTAAAAAGATACTCATTCTTATGTAGCTTAATACAACTGGTGCAAGAGCTACATCAACAGCAAATGTGCATTCCCAAGTCAGTGCACAACCTTAGTCATATCATGTATCAGCAGCTCCTCAAAAACAAATTACGGTGACGCCGAAGCCACTATTACAACCCAAGGCCACTTCCCAACGTCAGTCATATCATGCAACAGTAGCTCCTCCAAAGCATGTTGCAATGAAGCCAACGACACTATCGCAACCTCAGGCTAGTTCCCAAGCTCAGTCATTTCAAGCTACAATAGCTCAGAAGCATCTTGGTTTAAAGCGAAAGGCACCATCACAACCCCAGGTAAGTTCCCAACCTCAATCATCTCGTGCAACATTACCTCCTCGAAAGCATGTTGCACTGAAGCCAAAGCCACTATCGCAACCTCAGGCCAATTCCCAAGCTTAGTCATCTCAAGCTACAATAGCTCAGAAGCATCTTGGTTTAAAGCGAAAGGCACCATCACAACCCCAGGGAAGTTCCCAATCTCAATCATCTCGTGCAACATTACCTCCTCGAAAGCATGTTGCGATGAAGCTAAAGCCAAAGCGACTATCACAACCTCAGGTTCAGTCATCTCAGGCTACAACAACTCCTCCAAAGCCTATCGCTGCGAGACCATATATAAGGAAAAGCGCCAGAATTCTGAATCAAGTGAAGGCTCAACCTACTGGACCACTGGAAACCATCATATTGGATTGATATGTTTGCTGAAATTTGTGTTGTTAGGTGAATTTATATCAATTATTAGCTGGTTTTCTGTATGAGACGTGTAGCGTTTGTGCATAGAACCTTTTGTGCACTGAAAGTGCATATTTTGTTGAACATAACCTTTTGTGCACTGAAAGTGCATATTTTGTTGAACAGAACCTTTTGTGCACTGAAAGTGCAGGCATTTTGTTGAACAAAACCTTTTGTGCACTGAAAATGTAAACATGTTGCTTTCTCAATGAATCGTGTTTCAACAAGTTATGTGGGATGCTTGGTTTTGGTTTGGATAATGCAGGAAAGTGATTGCTCTCCAAGATTGTTAATAGGTAATTACTGAAATTGGCCATGCAGAATTTTCATTCTTCCAATACTTTTGTCATATTCTTTCCCATACATTTTTCTCGAGTTCCTCGGGGGCATTAATTGTAACCGATACCATCACCTCTTATTGCTAATTTTTCATTTTAGATGATGGGGTTTTGCTCTATGTGGTCTATATGGCTCACATTGGATGATTCATGGAAGATTTGATTAGGTAACTTAGGTACTGTAGTCGACTGCTTTGATTTCACTTGATTTTTGACACATTCCATTTGAGGCAAGCTCGTTATTAAAATCATGGAGAAAATCACTAATTAACAATCTCGATTGCATAATAAGGGAGTTGTCACCATTTTTCGAAGTTCCAAATTTATTCTGGTGGCAATAGCTCATGTAGTGCTATTGACAAGCACACAAATCAAGCAACATTTTGCAATGCGAAAGTAATTTCTCGCATAGCAAGCAACTGGTCTTGCAAACTACAAACTCACATTAGATTTCATTCCCATCTCAATTATCCACAACTAGTGTTCAAATTTACAAACTTAGAAAGAATGTACTATGGAAGACTTAGAAATTTCCCACCAACTTTCACATTACATATAACCAATACATCAATATAACACATGCATAGAATGAATGTTGATTGATATAGCATCTTTCCTTTCTTTACTCGTGCGAGCTCCTCCTTTAAACGTCTATTTTTCGCATTTTGAGTCTTCATTTCAGCTAGCAATGAGCTCACATTGACTTTGTCACCCCTCGATTGGCTTGATTCAGACAATGCTTGATTTCTTTCAAGGAGGTCAACTATCATGTCCCTCACATGATTTGGTATTTTTGGATCCACCCACATAAAGAAATTGCAGCAACTTGGACTATCAAACTTAGCACATCCATGGAACCTTATTCCTGCATTTTTCCTTGTCTTTGCCATAAGAATTGGCGATTGAAGACCACAATAACACGTTGGCTCCAAGTTGACCTCATTAGGAGTTACGCCACTTGATTCAGATGTTGCCGCCCTCATTCTTCTGGGCTTCGTATTATAGGAACCTAATAGAAGTATATTAGCTATATTATGATTCCTTCATAACGTCTTCATATTAGTAACTTCTGCATAATGCAATGTGTTTACTTGAGAGATTTATGAGATGTTTTCAATCTCCAAAAAACATCTCTCTTTTCATATGTGCTGGATGAATAGACAACCATAACTTACTTCTGCATCAATGTTCTAATTTGTCACTAGTATTGGAGAATGGAAAACAACAAAATGCTATAATGCAGAGAGCGATACCCGTGTGAGGAGGAGTTGCCATCGCCGTCGTTGACCCTGTCGTCGTCCTCGACACCAATCGCTTCACCGTTGAGATGTCAAGACTCTCGCAAGCGAGATCTTCGCACGAACGCGCAATCGTCAAAGGAAGGAAAGAACACGAACTCACGACGAGCGTCGAACTCGAGGTCGATGAGGACTCAAATCGCAAGATAATTGCAGATCGTCAAATTTGATTTGGGGCTTAGGGTTAGGATGAATTCGATTTGGGGTTTAGGGTTCGGACGAGATCGATTTGGGGCTTAGGGTTTGAACGAATTCGATTTGGGGTTAGGGTTCGGACGAGATCAATTTGGGGCGTAGGGTTTGGACGAATTCGATTTGGGGTTTAAGGTTCAGACGAGATTGATTTGGGGCTTAGGATTCGGACGAAATCGATTTGGGGCTTAGGGGACACTCAGAATATAGAAAGAAAAAGTAGAGACAGAGGGGGGAGGGGGAGCACGACTGTGAAGAAGACGTATAGATGGAGGGGGAGACGACATCGTGGTGAAGAAGAAAGGAGGAGACGACATCGTTCTGCATGCGTGGCTTTTTCTTTTAAACTATTCGCAACGGAGGAGAGAGGAACAATTTAAAAAAGCCACGTGGGGGCCACGTCAGCTTTTTCCGTTAAGAAATTAGACGGTGTCTATTTTAGGACTCGATTGAAACATTTTGACATGTTGTAGGACTTAAATGCAATTTTTGCAAGTTTTAGGACTGAAATGCATTTTCGTGACAAGTTTTAGGACTTCTGGAACACTTATCCCTACACAAAAAGGAAGTACTTTCTATTAGAGAAAACTCTTTTACTTTGTTGAAGTTGACAAAACATTTCCAAAAGTCTAGTCTGAAGACTTGCAAGACTCAAGTGTTATAGTCTGAAGAACTTCAAACTCTTTTGTCAAAGTTTGAAGACCGCCAGACCTTAATCTCAAAGTCTGCCCTCACTGACAGTTTCCAAACCGAAGAATGAAGACTTATCCAGATGTGGGATTATCTTCAAGGATTCGATTCGCATGGTTTTTAGAAGACCTTATGGCTGGATATAGCATATACTTGATTGATTATTCTTATTGGAATCTACTCCGATATGAAGATCTTTTGAAAGGCGAGCAAACTTGGAAGGTTCTACTTATGGAAACCAAAGATCCTGATTGTATGGGCGAACATGATTGACAGGCTTTAATCATAGTCATTTAACAACTCGAGATCTCCTTGATTGATTCTGTTCAACAGGTAGATTGGAAGAATTCCTTTGGTAACTGCCAACGGTTATGAAGGCATGAAGGAGTATTTAAGGTGGACTCTCCAGTTGTTCGATATAGTGCGTGAAAGAAAAATTTCAAAGTCTGAAACTTTCTAGTTCCTTGCTATTTAATTCACTAAGCTCAAGTTGTAAAGAAAAGAGAGAAACTCTTAGTGAGACTTTGTGAGAGACTAGTAGAGACTCTTCACTGAGAAAGTCAAAGATCACAAGTTGTAAAATCTCTTTTGATTCATAGTGGAATCCGGCCAGTGGGCTGTCAGTGCGGGAGAGTGGAAGTAGGCTTGATCTAAGCCGAATCACTATAAAACTTGTGTTCTAATTCTCTTTCCTTAAACTCCCTACTTTTATTCCAAGTTTTAAATAATTATTATATCCTTAGTCTATTATCTTCCAAAGGCAAATTACTTCTACTAAGTCTTGCGAAAATTTTTATTTGCACCTATTCACCCCCTCTAGGTGTTTGCACTAGCCCTTTCAATTGGTATAAGAGCATGTGTGCTTATTTATTGAAGTGTTTTTACTTCTTAAGCTAAAGATCTATGGCTAGTATTTTGACTCTAGGTTTGCTTGAAGGCCAAAGTAATACCAGATCTCCTTACTTTGATGGGAAGGAATACAATGTTTGGAAAAACAAGATGAAGGCATTCCTGAGATCGAAAGATCGCTTGGAATGGGATTGTTGACACCTAAATTTTTACGACCTAGTTGTTTATTTATTGCATTAAAAAAATTAGGGATTAATTTTTAACCCATATATATATGTAATTAAGTTGCATAGCATATAGTTTTAGGAGCATTTTACTATTTTATTTGCATTGGACTGGTGACGGATGGGTTTGATATGGTGGTTCTGAATTTTAATTTAAAAAGTTGGACTGAGCCCACAAAGCAAGTAAATTGGCCCGAGCCCGTTTTCTTTTAATGACAAAAATTACCTAAATGGAGATTTGAAATGATATTACAGTGGATTTTTGGAATTTAAGAAAATCGGGTTGCAATCTTATCTTTAGGCGATAAAATCAGGAGATGTGGAAAATAAAAAAAGTGATATCGCGTGCGAAAAAGAAATCTTCGCGGATGTTGATTTGAAAAGGAAATTAAAACCCTAATCTTTGGCCTATAAAAAGGTTTTTTTCATGTAGGGTTTGAGAAGGCTACACATATTGATACACGGCCACAAGAGAATTGAGAGGAAAATGTGAGGAGGAGCTTCTTTTCGTTCTAGGTTAAAAAAAATACAATACAGAGAGGAAAGAAAAGCTTTCTATTTTGGTGGTTCTTCTGAAAAAAAGAAGAAGCAAAAAGCAGAAAGAAGGTACAAGCGGCAGAGAGGTGAGGGGATAGGTGCTATTCATCGTCTCCCTCACCGCTAGCCGCTCGCAATTGCAGCCGTTCGCCGGTTCCTCCTCCACCGCGCGGCACCGCCGTCCGTCTCGCCGAAGCTCTACCTCACCGCGCGATTCAGCTGCACCACCTGACGCGGTTGCCCCGAAGACTAGCGATTGACATCCCTGCTCAACCCGACGCCAACGGCTACCGTCGCTTGTCCATCGCTTCCGCCTCTGACGGCCCGAGCATTGGACCCCGCGACGCTTGCACCTTTCATCTTGAGCCGACGACCCGATGCTGCTCTAAGCTACGACCCACCTCGGCTTCAACCCCGCGACTCGACGCCACCGCCTGATCCTTACGCCGATGCTACCCGAAGCCTCTGCCAGACCTGATTCCTCCTCCTGCTCCGCTCCCCTACGCTTGCGAGTCGTGTCCACTGCACCTGACGATCACTCCTGTGACGCCGCGACCCACCTTGACCGCAACCTCCGGCCCACCAAAGCTCTATCGAGACTAGACCCGAGCCAGATCTACCCAACGCCGCCCCTGCTCAGCCCACGCTGACCCGTGATGACCAGGTGCCCCTATAGCTGCCACTTCCTCGCCTTGGCCGCTCGCCAGCCCCGCATTTGCGACGCCCAATGCTCGTGCTCCGCCGCCTGCCGCCCTTGCCAGACCCCCTCACCGAACCAACGGCCGGCTCCCCATTGGAGACCTACGAGCAAGCCGTACTCGAGAAGGCAAAAAAAGAGAGGAAAAAAAAAAAGAAAATTGGAAAATCAATTAGGTAGTTTTTCTTTTTTATTTATTTACTTTGTTCTTTCTTTTTATGTTATTTTCATTTATTTTTTTTTTTTTAGAATTACTCCTAAATATATGATTGAGATTCCGACAGGAAAGAGCTCCTCAAATTAGGGATTGACAGTCCGATTTTTGCGCCCGAATTAGCCAAAATTAGCCAACCCGATCTCATGCGCGAGATATGGTTCGTCAATTTTTGGATATCAATTTTATCTTGTTTGATTTTCTATCGTGGTCTTTGAATTAATTTTATTTTAGTAAAAGAAAAAAATCCAAAAAAATCTGAATTAAGATTAGGTTTGTTTTTTTTTATTATCTTGCATATTTTGGATATGGATTTTATTTTGAATCATAAAAAAGGAAAACAAAAAAGAAAGTGCATTCATTTAGGATGTTTGTTTTTTATTTGAATTGCATGTTTAATTTTAATTTCGAATTTCATAAAAGAAGAAAAGAAAAAAAGAAAAAAATTAGAATTAGGGCATTCTTTGCACGTCATGGTATATTAGAATAAATTGCATGTTTTATTTTAAGTTTAGATTGATTTTTGCATCTCAGGTTAGAGCTTGCTTGGTTAAGATAATATCTTAATTTAAATTAGGATTTAGTCTGATCTAATCCTTAATGTAAGCCGGATATAATCTTAATCTAGATAGTTATGTTTTGCATTTTCCATAATTTCGAATTTCATGAAAAAATAAAATTTGTCTTAGGATAAATTAGTTGCAATTTCTAGGATAGATTGCATATTTTTTAGAATAGAAAAATCATATGCACGTCATATAGAATTAAGCCCATGAAATGCACGTCATTTAGAGATTGTTATTAGGTAAATTTAATTAGAAATTGCATGTCATTAGAATTAGGTCATTTAGTTATATTGCATTGCATATTGCATGATTTTCATTAAATAAGTGGAAAAAAAAAAGAAATTGCGTGTTTATTAGATTTCATATCTAGGACTATTGATGTGAATTCTGATCTAACAACGCAGATGCTTTCGTTGCTATGAGGTAAGTCCTGCAATTTATTTACTGCTTTACTTAGGTGTTAAATTGGTGGTTTGCGCACCCGCATGGTCACCTCACATGTTAGGGAAATAGATTTAAAATCAATTCAAGCTGCCTGCCAAACATTTTTCAAAATAAAAGAGAAAGGTACCGAAAGGGCGTTAGAGAAATCTAGCGTAACCAAGTCATCGAACTCATAAATCTCTGGTTCGTAGGAGTAAAGTAAATCTCCCATTACTTTGCTTGGGATTCTAATCGACCCACCAAAAATAGATTAGTGGCGACTTCTAATTGAAAAAATCAATTGCATGTTAAGAATTTGAACCTAAGTCGCGAATTGGTATGAGCTTGGGAGAGGTCGAGCTAAGTCTAGGCTTAGAAATCCATTAGCCAAACCCTTGGTGGTGCACCTGAAAAATTGGTCGCGACAGGGATGTGGTAGAAAATGGGGTTATTCCCAAAGCTACATCAACCTCAGAAAGAGGAAAGGTAGTTGCAGATGCTGGCGAAATGACACAAGCAAAAATAACAAAAAGATAAGCTCTTGATGCTAAAGCCATCTATTCCTTATATTGTGCTTTATCTCCTACTGAGTATAACAGATTTTCATCTTGTGAAACAGCCAAAGAAGTTTGGGATAGGTTGCACATTACCAATGAAGGAACTGATCGAGTTAAAGAAACAAAAATCAATATCCTACTCGGACAACATGAAGCCTTCAAGATGAAGCTAGGAGAATCCATCACTAACATGTTCAGTCGTTTCACGGAGATTGTAACGGTCTAGCATATCAAGGACAGCCAATCTCAGGACCAATGATGGTCAATAAATTGTCGCATGGACTCTCCAAAGACTAGAATCACATGAAGACTTCAATAAGAGAAACCTAGAGGATCATGCTTCTTTCAATAGACGAATTAGTTGGCACATTTCAATCATATGAAGTGGAGCAAATCAATGAGGAAGAAGATCCCAAAGGTAAGAAGTCAATTGCCTTAAAATCTAACGATGATTCTGATGGACGATGAAGAGCTAGCACTCATGATAAGGAAGTTTAGGAAGTTGAACAGGAAAGGAAGAAGGTTTAACTAGAAGAAGCAAAGCACTCAAAGATTTCAGGAGAAATCACTTGAGGACAATGAGACCAACAAAGATGTGGTTTGCTTCGAATGCAAGGAAAAATGGCACATAAGACCCAACTGCCCTCTGTTGAAGAAAAAGAAAGGAAAAACAGAGAAATTCAAAAAGGCTCTCAAAGCAGAGACATGGATCGATACTGAATGCGAAGAAAGTGATGAAGAATATGCCAACATATGTTTAATGGCAAATTCAGAATCAAACTCAGACTTTGAAACAGATTCAGACACAGACTCAGACAAAGAAGTCGAGATTAGTAATTTAAAGATTTCTGCTAAAGTCTCAAAGTATATAGATGAACTCTGTCTTAGTCTTAAAACATCTCTTAAAAGGATTTCCGAGCTGAAGAGGGAGAATTCTAAACTAAAGTAACAGGAAACATCTTGGAAAGAAAAGTTTGAAAATCTAGACAAAAGTTTCGTTGATTTGAAAGAAATTGCAGATTCTCTTTCGAAGGAAAATACCTTTTTTGAAAGAGGACATTTCAAATATCACAAAAAGGTTTTCAAAAGGATCTGAGAAGTTGGAAAAGATTTTTTTAGTACAAAGACCTTATTTCAACAAATCTGGTTTATGAATGACACCAGAAACCATTCCTTGAATTGATTTTCCAAAAGTGAAGGAAATAATCAAACAAAGACCTACAAAAATATTTTACAAAAATCATTTTCAAAAAGTTTTTGTAAAACCTGTTGGCCGAAGTGCTCTCAAATGTTCAAAGTGTAACAGCTCAGAACATTTCGAGAAAGAATGTCTGATGTTTCGGAGACCTGTTAAGAGGGATTGGGCAAAGACGGTATTTAGTACTTGTGGCACCCCCGATCTCCTAAGGTCGCCACAGATACCTATCGCTCTACCTATTGGATACCAGTCTAATATCTTTCATTTGTTTAAAGAGGAACCATAGTTCGTAGGAATTTTTCAATTACTTACCTTCTTTTTTTTTTTTTTTTTTGAAAAGGTTTTAGCGTAGCTCATCAATGGAAGCATAAACAAGTCTCACCATCCCTTACTCCAATGACAATAGCACAATGCACACCGACTACGCACTAAAGGAAAAGATAAAGCCGAGTCACTTTTATTCACATTTTTACGATGGACATCTCGGGTCGGTACAACAAAAGGCCAAGATTTTTATCTATATTCGGCTATGACTCAAAAGAGATCTTGACCCTACATCAAACATGTATACCCCTCCATCAACAAGTGTCAGCTTTCCCAAAAAGTGTCAGCTCCCACCAGTCATACAAGCCATCACACCCAACCCGGTGCATCGGGCGGTGGCGGCGGCAACATCCCTAGCATCACCTCATCGCGACGGACGTGGACAGACAGAAACTCCTAGATGACCGGGCCCCCAGCCAGGCCCACATCATACATGACCAGCACGCGGACTCGAACGAACACCAGACCGGGAACAGTGACACAGATGTGCTCCGTGCACTCGACCTCAACGTTAGACGGTAAGCCATAGAAGGTACCGTGCGCGACCGGTGGCAAAGGCATCTTTTAATCTGAACTGTTAGTCCTCAAAGGGGTGAGTACAACCACTCAGCAGTAAAGATCCATCAAACTACACAAAGCAGCAAGCAGAACAAACAAGATATCACAAGCAAGGTGTATATCATCCATGCTATCAAGCTTACATTTCCATGCAGTCATACATATATCACCATGCCATCATAATCCAATTTTCAAATTAATAGGATCTCATTTCATCTTTCTTTCCAGGGATCAATGTTTGCATCCCTCTATTTATCGCTCGCACCCAACCTGGCATCGTGAGAAACCTCCGGCACACACCTTCGGGCATCTTGAAACTCCCGAGGACATCCGGCACACACTTCCGGGCATCCCGACACTCCCAGGGGAAACATCGTCGACTCAAAGGTTCGACGGTATTATCACTTGCACAACTTATAATCACAGGTGTGCTTCACTTTTAACATGGCATTTGATGCAATAGTGTCAAAGTTTTAGATCAACCTTTTGATGTTATATGACATGCCAAATTTCACCACATATGCAGCAAAAGCAATCACTCAAGACAATACATCACGTAGAGAAATTCATTTTTTCTTTTTTGGAAATGCATCAATTTTCGGATAAAACAGTATACACTCCTTTAGTTAAAACTCTAGAAAAATTAGACGGTATTAATAAATTCTGAAAATTTGACATGTTATAAACGAGACCTAAAGGCAGATATCTCATGCAGAACACCACACCAAAAGAATCTCACACAAATCAGTACGGACAATGCATCACAGCATTCAAAATTTCAACATTTTAGTTTGTACAGTTTCGAAAATAATTTCGA
Organism: Eucalyptus sp. ANBG9806169; assembly: GCA_014182395.1. NCBI lineage: Eukaryota > Viridiplantae > Streptophyta > Magnoliopsida > Myrtales > Myrtaceae > Eucalyptus > Eucalyptus sp. ANBG9806169. The sequence goes on from CM024579.1 coordinate 32,989, forward strand.
TTAAATATGAAAATGAACTCCAATAATTCTAAAATTTTGATATGTTGTAGACAAGACCTAAAGGTAAATATCTCGTGAAGAAATCATAATCCAATTCGTTCTCGATAAATAGATATAGATGATTAATTCCTCCTGTTCTCGATGTCGTTTTTTCCAGATTAACTTCTTTCAAAAAAATTTCGTTTCACCGATCTATACATGTAATTTTCTTCTAAATTTTCAGTATGTTATTCCTCAGAGTGTTATCTACAACTTTCATTCAGGACAAAAAATAAAATTTTAACTGGATGATTTTATAATAATCACAGAATCATACTAGGTCGAGGTAGAAATTTCCCAGATCCAGTTTCTTCAAAGAACAACGATTTCACTGACCTATACTTGTTCATTTCCTCTAAATTTTTTATATGTTATACCTCAAGAAGTCCTCTACAACTTTCATTAAGGAATTTAAAGTGAGATATCAACAAAAAGGCTACTTTACAGTCCACGAAATCACTAAAGGTCAGCACAACAAATTCCAGATCTAGTTTCTCCAAAAGAAAATCATTTCACCAAGCAATACATGTTCGTTTTGTCTCAAATTGTAGTATGTTGCTCCTCAAGATGTCCTCTACAACTTTTATCAAGAGGTCAAGGTGAGATTCCAAATAAAAGGTTGCACGCAGCACACGAACTCATGGAGGGTCGGACTGATTTTCCAGAAAACAGCAAGCAAAACCGTGACACCTCTCCTCAATGCTCCGAAATTGCCTCACCTCTACCACAACCAATGTTTACCATCCAACATACTCACATCACAGCTAGCAAAAGAGTAGAAGAATGGACTTTACTTGCCTCTAGTCCAAGCAAACACAGCAAGCAACGAGCGGAGGGGCAAGGCGGCTTGACGGCGGGACACGGCGGCGAATGGACCTCCTTCCCTCTCGCATGCACGGTCTCCCTTCTTCTCTTCCTCTCTTCCTTTCCTTTCTCTCTTTCGTTCGACACTCCCTCTCTTGGTTGCTCTTCCTAATCCGCCCCTCTCCCCCTCACTAATTTCTTCCCCCTTCATGATTAACCATCATTAGACTTTGCATGTCTCTTACACTTGGCTACTAAGGGCAACACTTGGCAATTCCATGCAAGGGAGGGGGGTTCATCCCGCTGGGCTTGGGCCCCTCGGTCGACGGCCCATTGGGCCCCTTAGGCCGGGCCTCTCCCTCCAACCGGTCGACGGCAGCCCTCCATTCTTTGGGCTTCGCGGGCTAGGTCTTAGTGGCCAAACGGTGGGGAATCTTGGGGTTAAGAAAATCAACCCATCTTCTCTACTTTTTACCATTTAAACATCACCTAAGTAAACACCTAATTACCAATTTAGATGGCCATAAAAATTATGTAACAAAAAATTAATAATTCCAAACTTATAAAACGCACGGCCAAAATCTTATTGCAATACAAGGGTCAAAAGACTACAATATAAATTGGTGGTGCTTCCTTCATCTCCACATGGCTCATAGCACGTCTAGGGACTATCATGAAATTCTAAGATGCCACAATTCTCCCCTCCTTAGAGAATTTCGTCCTCGAAATTAGACATCACTTATGCCTCTTGAAATAAATAGGGGTACTTTTCCTTCATCTGATCTTCACTCTCCCATGTGGCTTTCTCTACATCATGATGTCTCCATAATACCTTAACTATTGGAATTTTCTTGGTCCTAAGGACTCTCTCCTTTCAGTCCAGCACTTGCATAGGCTCTTCGATGTACTTCACTTTCTCATCCACTTGGATGGCTTCATTATCGAGTATGTGATCAGGATCCGGTTGATATTTCCTTAGCATCGACACATGAAACACATCATGTAAGTTTCCCAATTTAGGAGGCAGTGCCAAACGATAAGCTACGTCTCTTATTCTTTCAATTATCTCGAAGGGTCCAACAAATCTGGGACCTAACTTCCCTTTCATCCCAAACCGAGATATTCCTTTCATTGGAGATACTTTAAGAAATACGTGATCTCCCACACCAAACTCCAAAGGCCTTCTACGCTTATCGGCATAGTCTCTTTGTCGGTTCTAAGCTGTCTTAAGTATTTTCCTGATTATCTCGACCGCTCCTGTAGTAACTTGCACGATCTCGGGTCCTGTCAGTTTTCTTTCACCTACTTCATCCCAATAGACAGGGGTCCTGCACCTTCTTCCATATAATGCTTCATATGGAGCCATGCCTATACTTTTTCTGAAAACTATTGTTATAGGCAAACTCTATCAGGTGCAAATTCTCATCCCAATTTCCTCTAAAGTCAATAACACATGCTCTTAGCATATCCTCTTGAGTCTGGATCACTCTTTCTGATTGTCCGTCTATTTGAGGATGAAAGGTAGTACTAAATTGAAGCTTTGTCCCTAAGGCATTTTGGAGACTCCGCCAAAAATTTGAAGTAAACCTAGAGTCTCGATCAGAGGTGATCATTACAGGTATACCATGTAAGCGTATTACCTGGCTTACATAAATCTCAGCAAGTTTGTTCATTGAATAGTTTATGCGGACCGCTAGGAAATGGGCAGGCTTGGTCAAGCGATCCACTATTACCCAAATAGAATCGTGACCATTTGATGTCCTTGGCAGTCCTTTCATAAAGTCCATCGTTATATGCTCCCATTTCCATTCTGGTATGTCTAACGGTCTCAAAAGTTCTGCAGGTTTGTGATGTTCCGCCTTCACTTGTTGGCACGTCAAACATTGATAAACGTGCTTAGCCGTATCTGCTTTCATGCCATTCCACCAAAATTGCTTACGCAAATTCCTGTACATCTTTGTACTACTTGGATGAATATTGTAATTACTCCTATGTGCCTCCGACAAAATTTCCCTCTTCACTTCCTCATTGTCGGGAACACAAAGTCGTCCCTGGCATCTTACCACTCCATCTTCAAAGACTTGAAATTCTGGTCTTTTTCCTAAAGACACTGCATCTTTCACTTTCATAATTTCCGGGTCAAACTCTTGCAGGATCTTAACTTTCTAAATAATTTCGGGTTCAATCCTTAATGCATTAAGCATACCGATAAGGCGATTCACTTTCAGTTCAAACTCTGAGTCCGCTACAGACTTTAATAGGTTCCATTCCGTCATTCTTAAACTGGCCATCTCCATAGCTGACTTACGACTAAGGGCATCCGCTACCTTATTCGCCTTCCCTGGATGGTACCGTATCTCACAATCATAATCCTTCAACAACTCCATCCACCTCATTTGTCTCATGTTCAACTCCTTTTGTGAGAACAAATATTTTAGGCTCTTATGATCTGTATAGATCTCAAACTTTTCTCCATACAAATAGTGCCTCCATATTTTCAAAGCAAACACTATAGCTACTAATTCTAAATCATGCGTTGGGTAATTCAGTTCATGAGATTTCAATTGTCTGGATGCATAGGCTATGACCTTGCCGTGTTGCATCAAAACACATCTCAATCCTTTGTGAGATGCATCACTATACACTGTAAAACCATCAGATCCAGATGGTATAGTCAGGATTGGAGCCGAGGTCAATTTTCTTTTAAGCTCTTGAAAACTCCTTTCACATTCCCCACTCCATTCAAACTTCACATTCTTTCGAGTTAATTTTGTTAAGGGACCTGCCAGTCGTGAAAACCCTTCAATAAACCTTCTATAATAACCAGCCAGTCCTAAGAAACTCTGTATTTCAGTAGGTGATGTCGGTCTCGGCCAATTTATTACCATCTCAACTTTCGTCGGGTTCACTGCAATTCCTCCTCCTGACACCACGTGTCCCAAAAATATTATCCGGTCCAGCCAAAATTCACACTTGCTAAATTTGGCATACAACTTATGATCTCTCAGAGTTTGTAAAACTATCCTCAAGTGTTGCTCGTGCTCTTCAGGCCCTCTAGAATATATCAGGATATCATTAATAAAAACAATCACAAACTGATCTAAATAAGGCTTAAATACCCTATTCATCATATCCATAAATGCAGCCGGTGCATTCGTCAATCCAAAAGGCATGACGAGGAACTCGTAGTGTCCATAACGAGTCCTAAACGCAATCTTAGGAATATCTTCTTTCTTAATCCTTAGCTGATGGTATCCCGATCTCAAGTCAGTCTTAGAAAAGACCAAACTTCCCTAGAGTTGGTCAAATAGATCATCAATTCTAGGCAAGGGATATTTATTTTTAATGGTCACTTGATTCAGTTGCCTATAGTCAATACATAAGCGCATCGACCCATCCTTCTTTTTCACAAACAAGACTGGTGCACCCCAAGGGGAAGCACTTGGCCTAATGAATCCTTTATCAAGCAACTCCTGCAGTTGCACTTTCAACTCCTGCAGTTGCACCCCAAGTGAGATTGCAACAAAAAGTCTACTTTACAGTCCACGAAATCACTAAAGGTCAGCACAACAAATTCCAGATCTAGTTTCTCCAAAGGAAAATCATTTCACCAAGCAATACTTGTCCGTTTTGTCTCAAATTTTAGTATGTTACTCCTCAAGATGTCCTCTACAACTTTTATCAAGAGGTCAATGTGAGATTCCAAATAAATGGTTGCACGCAGCACACGAACTCATGGAGGGTCGGACTGATTTTCCAGAAAACAGCAAGCAAAACCGTGACACCTCTCCTCAATGCTCCGAAATTGCCTCACTTCTACCACAACCAATATTTACCATCCAACATACTCACATCACAGCTAGCAAAAGAGTAGAAAAATGGACTCTACTTGCCTCTAGTCCAAGCAAACACAGCAAGCTACGAGCGGAGGGGCAAGGCGGCTCAACGGCGGGACACGGCGGCGAATGGACCTCCTTCTTCCCTCTCGCACGCACGGTCTCCCTTCTTCTCTTCTTCTCTTCCTTTCCTTTCTCTCTTTTGTGCGACACTCTCCCTCTCTTGGTTGCTCCTCCTAATCCGCCCCTCTCCCCCTCACTAATTTCTTCCCCCTTCATGATTAATCATCATTAGACTTTGCATGTCTCTTACACTTGGCTACTAAGGGCAACACTTGGCAATTCCATGCAAGGGAGGGGGGTTTCATCCGGCTGGGCTTGGGCCCCTCGGTTGACCGCCCATTGGGCCCCTTAGGCCGAGCCTCTCTCCAACCGGTCGATAGCAGCCCTCCATTCTTTGGGCTTTGCGGGCTAGGTCTTAGTGGCCAAACGGTGGGGGTTCTTGGGCTTAAGAAAATCAACCCATCTTCTCTACTTTTCCCCATTTAAACATCACCTAAGCAAACACCTAATTACCAATTCAAATGGCCATAAAAATTATGTAACAAAAAATTAATAATTCCTAACTTATAAAGCGCATGGCCAAAATCTTATTGCGATACAAGGGTCAAAAGACTACAATATAAATTGGTGGTGCTTCCTTCATCTCCATATGGCTCATAGCACATCTAGGGACTATCATGAAATTCTAGGATGCCACAGTACTAACTCCCTGGACCAAGAAAATGTGGGTACCAAAGAAAGCTTGAGTTCTTTTTATGATTGCATGTCACTATCAAGAAAAAGATCAAATGGTATTTGGATAGTGGCTGTTCAAGACACACGATAGGAGATTCAAATTTTTTTTATAAAGCTTGTTCAAATAAATGGTGGAAAAGTTTCTTTTGGTGGAAACAGCAAAAGAAGAATTGTTGGACATGGAACTGTAAAGATTGGAAGTCTTACAATCAACAATGTCTCTTTGGTGGAAGGATTGAATTATAATCTACTCAGCATAAGTCAACAGTGCAACACTGGATTCAAAATTAAATTCCAAGAAGGCATGTGCTTGGGAACTAGTAAAGACTTATCTCAATCTTTCACTGGACGAAGACATATAAATATTTACCTTCTGGATATAAAACTAGAGAGCTCTCAATGTCTAATTTCCATTCAAGATGAAGCAAGTCTTTGGCATCGAAAGCTTGGTCATGTTAACATGAAGCAGATTGCCAAGATTTTCTCCAAGAAACTTGTTCGTGGACTGCCCAACCTGACTTATCAAAAGTTTGAATTATGCACGCCATGTGTTTTGGGAAAACATGTTAGAAGTTCTTTTAAACTTATAAATCAAGTTTCTATTAATGGAGTTTTGCAGCTTCTACACATGGACCTTTTTGGACCAACCAGAACTTAAAGCATTGGTGAAAAGAGATACTGCCTAGTAATTGTGGATGATTACTCTTGCTTTACTTGGGTATTCTTCCTGGCAACTAAGTCTGAAGCATTCTCTTACTTTTCAAAATTTGCTAATAAGGTTCAGAATGAAAAAGGATATGCTATTTCAAGCATACAGATAGATCATGGAGGTGAGTTTAAAAATCAAGACTTTGCAAAATTCTGTAATGAATTTGGTTTTCAGCATGTTTTCTCTTCTCCATACACTCCAGAACAAAATGGGGTTGTGGAAAGAATAATAGATCATTGTAGGAGATGGCAAGAACTCTCTTAATTGAGAGTAATATTTCCTCTCGATTTTGGGCTGAAGCAGTTTCTACAGCTTGCTATATAATTAACAAAGTATTCTTGAGGCCTATTCTAGAGAAAACTCCTTATGAAGTGTTTAAAGGGAAGAAGCCAAATGTTTCTTATTTTCATGTGTTTTGTTTTGAAAAATGCAAATGATCGAACTGGTAAGTTTGAAGAAAAATCAGACGAAAGAATTTTTCTTGGTTACTCAACCTCAAGCAAAGCCTACAGAGTATTCAACAAAAAGACTCAGTCTATGGAAGAATCTATGAACGTCAAGTTTCCAAGACTTTATGCAGAATCAAATGGACCAAACTCAACTTGAAGAATCTGAACCTGCTCTAGATGTTATAAAGTCTACTTCCCCCGAAGTGATTCAGACTTCTGAAGATCAACAACAAAAGGAACCAGAAAACTCAACTAAAGCAGAAGATCAGGAGACTCATAAATCAACTAGCAACTGGAAGCATAAGTCAAGTCATCCCAAGGAACTCATCATTGGCAACATTGATGAAGGAATCCACACCAAATCCAAAAGGCGAGAAGAATCTAGTGCTTTAGCACTCGTTTCTGAAGTTGAACCCAAAAGTATAGAAGAAGCCTTAGCTGATGAAAGTTGGATTGAAGCTATGCAAGAAGATACTCAGATAGTTCAGCATCAATGATGTTTGGGAACTAATTCATAAACCCAAAGGTAAATATATTATTGGAACTAAATGGGTTTTCAGGAACAAGGTGGACGAAAAGGAAAAGTGGTCAAGAACAAAGCAAGACTCGTGGTCAAAGCATATATGCAAGAAAAAGGGATAGACTATGACGAGACCTATGCATCAGTAGCGAGGTTAGAAGCAATTAGATTATTACTTGCTTTTGTTTGCTATAAAAATGTTAGGTTATTGCAAATAAATGTAAAAGGTGCATTCCTAAATGGATTCATCCAAGAAGAAGTCTATGCGGAACAACCACCTGGTTTTGAAGATCTAAGAAAGCCAGACTTAGTCTACAGACTGAAAAAGGTCCTATATGGATTGAAGCAAGCACCTTGAGCTTGGTATGAAAGGTTAAGTAAATTCCTAACTCAAAATGGTTTTGTTAAAGGCCCTAAGTGGAACAACCACCTAGTTTTGAAGATCCAAGGAAGCCAGACTTAGTCTACAGATTGAAAAAGACCCTATATAGATTGAAGCAAGCACCTCGAGCTTAGTATGAAAGGTTAAGTAAATTCCTAACTCAAAATGGTTTTGTTAAAGGAAAGGTAGACACTACTTTGTTCATTAAAAGAGAAGGTAAAGATTTTCTACTTGTTCAAATTTATGTTGATGATATTATCTTTGGATCACCTAATGAAAATCTATGCAAGAAGTTTTCTAGATGCATGCAGGATGAATTCGAGATGAGTATGATGGGTGAGTTAACTTTCTTTATGGGATTACAAGTTAAACAATCAAAGGAAGGTATTTTCATTCACTAAGAGAAGTATGCAAAAGATCTCATCAAGAAGTTTGGATTAGAGAATTGCAAAAAGATAGAGACGCCTATGTCAAGTTCTTCAAAGCTGGATAAAGATGAAGGAGGAAAGAATGTAGACCAGAAGCTATACAAGAGCATTATTGGTTCGCTTCTTTATCTTACTGCATCTAGACCTAACATTTTGTTTAGTGTTTATATCCGTGCAAGATTCCAATCAAATCCCAAAGAATCTCACATAAGTGCTACAAAGCGCATTATCAAATACGTTGCAATTACTCAAAAGTTAGGTCTGTGGTATCCCAAAGAATGAGACTTTACTCTCCTTGGATATTCAGACGCAGATTTAGCAGGATGCAAAGTTGATAGAAAGAGTGCTTCTGATACATGTCAATTGCTGGGCAACAAGCTAGTATCTTGGTTTTCAAGAAAACAGAGTATTGTAGCTCTTTCAACAGCTAAAGCAGAATATGTGGCTTTTGGGAGTTGTTGCTCTCAAATCTTGTAGATAAGACAACAGCTAAGAGACTTTGGTATTGAAGAATCGTGCACTGAGATCAAATGTGACAACACCAGTGCCATCAATTTGATAAAGAATCCAATTCTTCATTCAAGGGAAAAACATATAGAGATTCGACACCATTTCATTAGAGATCATGCTCAAAATGAAGAAGTTATGATTCGGTTCATTGACTCGAAGAATCAGCTAGCAGACATATTTACAAAGCCACTGGAGAAAGGCTTATTTGAGTCTATTTGCGCAAGACTGAACATTATATATTCTACTAGGTAAAGTCTGAAGGTGTTCAGACTCAGAATGTTTAGAAGTTACAACTGTAAGTTAATGCTTTCTAAATGCATGTGATTTTTATCTTAGGATGAAATTTTAAAATGGTACGTTGATTTTTTTTTGAATTGCTACTTGCCTATTTTATTTTTAGAAATGATCTTTTTCTAGTTTTGAATTTATGGCAGTTTTTCATTTTCGAAAAAGGTAGTTTTTCATTTTCGAAAAAGATAGTTTTTCATTTTTTAAAAAGACAGTTTTATTTTTCCTTTGTGACGTTTCGTATACCCCATTTCACCTACTTTATATACCATTGAAATTCTTCTTCTTCGTTTACGCTTACTCAAACCCTAGAATACAGAGATCCTATTTTCTCTCATTTTCTCTCGAGTTTGATCCAAAAAGCTTTCACCTTTTTCAACGAGCGAGTTCAATAAGACTTGGGGAGGAGCTAACTGATTCTTTTTCACCAAGAATATAATGTTGACATCGACACCAACATCACCCCACCTCACGAAGAGCCGATAGTTGTAGAGACGAAGGATAGTATGTTTTTAAGAACACATGTCATGTTAGGAAGAAGCCTGATTGTGCAGTCTGACTTGCAGCTCACAAATGATGTTATCAATGTAGCCTTGCATGATAAATGGACGACCGAACAGTGTCCTATTACTGAGAAGCTTCCCACTAGGAAAGGCAAGGAACCCGTAGACGAAGTTAACACTACAAAACCTATTCAGAACCAAAGTACGGTAGGACAGCTTCTCAAGCTTACTGCAAGAGCTAAGGTTCAAAGAATGCCGACCCCCATCAACCTAGGGAGCTAAGCTCCACCATCTCCCAGTCCTCTTGACAAAGTCCAGCTTGCGAATGGAAGGGCTCTACTCAAAAGGTCAGGACCAAGAGTTAAGAAAAGAAAGCCTAAGCAATTTGAGCCAACGCCTCCCACTGAACGTAGGCAAACAGCCAATGAACCGCCACACCAAGACTTCGAGCATCTCTTGGGGTACAATCTGGAGAGCTACCAGTATTATACAGATGAAGTCAGCCATTCATCAAATGGTTGCCTCCCACCCACGCATAGGATCCAAAGCTAGTTAGAAGAGGGAACATTTGTCCGTCATGATTTGTCTCCTAATGAGTTGCTAAATTGTCACCCGACCATCAGGATGACGTAAACGCCTTATCCTTGATTGGAAATTTTGACCCAAAAGAAAGCAATGAAATGATCTCGATAGAGTCTATCTTTCCTGAAGCTGTAGAATTTAGCATCGCAATAAATATGCAATGGGAAAACCAGTTGCCTAACCAATACACTATGGGTCCGTCTTGTCTCCATAGGATTACGACTCCCAGAGAAATGAGGGTACCTAATCTACACAAGTATAACGGCATGACTTGTCCCATGACCCACTTGCAATAATTCCACGCTGAAATGAGTCGACACTACAACTCGACGCCATTCATAACTCAAGCCTTCCAAGAAAGTCTCACAGGGCTTGCATTGCAATGGTTCTTCATGGCAAGAATCTACCTCATAAGGGATTGGAATGAGCCGTCTTCCGCATTTTTGCATCAATACTAAAGCCAGATTGGAACTGAACTGCCTTGCAAGAATTTGGTTCACATTAGAAGAAGACCAATTGAGGATTTCCGAACATATGCAGAAAGGTGGGAGGCTTTCGTGATGCAAACCAACTCTCAACTGGCCGAAGAAGAAATTGATGAAGCTATTCATAAAGGCCTTACCTCGCAAGCATCACTTTTGGTAGCATGGATTGCACTTTCGTAGCTTCAATGAAGTGGTCCTCTTATGCGAATACTTTGAGTCTATTGAAGGTGAAGAACTCAATGGAGCTTGATTTCAGGACCAACACTATCAAAATTCTCCTTTTCATAGGAGTTTTCATGGGTTTTGGTTGTTTTCATAATCTCTTGTTTTCTATCATGTCTAGTATGTTCCTGTTGCATTTTCTATTCCAACAATTTAATTTCACTCAGAATGTACAGTTCTAATATTTTGAGAGCATGAGGTGGTACTCAAAACTGGCCCAGTGATGCTATCCAACCATGAAAAGAAAATATCATCCAGAGAGAATACTAAGGACTGGGCTTCCTTATGCTTCCTCCCCTCCAAATATATATATACTCTTGAAAACAAAAATATTCATTACCAAAAGCTTTTGTCAAAACAAGATGTCAAATTTAATCATGTTTATTTTTTTGACTTACTTATGTATCTTAGAACATCATCCCCTTGACTTAGTATGACAGGGGGCATTTGAAGATGGCATGTTATGTCAGATTCCAAAACACACTTTCAAAAAAGTAGGGGCAAACAGAAAAGATCACCCCGTTTCAAAAAAGGATAAGTCTTATTCCCTTAACATAATTTTGGAAATGACGTCCTCTCTCTTCTATTTACAGGAGACGAAAGATAGGACGTAATAGGAACAGGCATATGGTTGAACTCAAAGCATGCATACCATGGTAGCTTAAGGGCAGGGCAGCCTAGGAATCCTCTACCATGTTGTTCTCAGTTCCCCCGTTTTGCAAGCTATCCCTAGAGCTTTGTACATTCCACTTCGCGCCTATACGACTCTGCCTCAAGTTTGAGCAATGTCTCCTTTGCAAGACGTACCCCCAAAAGGCTAGACATTGTCATTTCATTGATGGGACATTCAGCTTTGACAAGCCAAGAAACACAGGAAGAAATTTCTTCTCTTCCTTTGAATTGGCTACTGTCAACAAGGAGGAAATCCAAACAGTCGAGACGATCTTTAGCCCCCAGTTCTAAATGATGACTTTAGAATCTGGAAACCTCACTTCTTGTTCCAAACGCACGCTTTCCCGAAAAGTGATTGTCATAAAAAAACTTGAGGTTTTGATTGTCCATCTCAAATCCCATGGAAGCTTGGGGTACATGACTTTGCCTTATACTGCTAATGTTCATATGGTCAAAGACAGAAGAAAAATTCCACAGAAGGAAGGCATTGAAAATGAATCAACGACCATCAATTATGCATACATGGCCACGAATGAGATGGGCGAATCGAAAGAGATGTTGAATTATGTCATGACAAAAAAGCTGTCATCAACATTCGAATATCCCTTAAAGTTATCAAATACAAACTCAAAGGAAGGGTAATTTGGTTTCATTTCCCATATTCCCCCCTCTTTAACTTTGCTTCTGACATGGTTCCTCTATTGACAAGAAGCATTAGGATTCGAGAACCAAACTCAATGGAATAATTTGAGCAAATCAATACTAGCCAAGCAAACACATAGGAGTGACCCATATCAACTAACTTGACAAGAAAAGACGTGTCATCTCAGAACTGGTTCAAAAAGGGAAGTGCTCTATGGATACCACCGGCACATTGGCCTAGTGGTATGGGGGATGAAATAGTCCAGGTGTAACCGGGGTTCGATCCTTGGAAGCGGCAACTCATTGCCATATGTACAAACTAATAAAAAATGTTTGCTTCTCTTGCATCTGCAAAAACAGGAGAGTAGTTGACCCTATGAAATGAAAGATGTAGGACTTCATGTCCTTCTCGTACTTCAGGTCTATTCAATCATTAGCAAACCAATGAAGGGTAATGTTGTATCGCTCCCAGTTGTTCAACTTCTAAGAGAGTTCGTGACTAACTAACAAATCAAAAAGAGTCATGTCAAACATTAATAGACTCTCCTAAGAGAAATGGCATCCTGAGTATCGCCAAAGCAAATGATAGAAATCCTTCAGGCCCCAATTCACATTTGATTTTGGCCTTACTGATTGATCCACTTTTGCATCTTCTCTTTTGCAGGGGCAAAAACAAAGATACATGTCAAATCAATAATCAGATTTCCAACCCCCGGCTGATCATTCACTCGAAGGACAGCCCGTGGACCACCATTTGTGAATACCCCATTTGATGTTCAAAATTTAACATATTTATAAATACAGTTCTGTTAAATAAATACCTCAAAAGCTATTAATAAAGTATTTTTGAGTAAATTCAATTATTTGTTTTAGGAGCATAAAATCTCTCATATTTAAATTGGTGACTCTCGGCTGTCGTAAAAATCTCAAGGTTTCAAATATGGACATAAGGCCCCAAAACGACAGAAAAATCAGTCTAATGCCGATCAACGAGAATTTTGCAACTTAGTGGAATCATCCACGTTTAGCCACACATCTCAGTCGAACCTACCTATCTCTGATCTCTGATCAATTTTTAACTATGCAGTAATGACCCTTGTAGACTAGCACGGTTGAGCAATCGATTTCCTGGTCGAATTCTTAAGTCTATTGCGATTATATTCCTTAACGGCTTCACCTGATAGGCTAGTTATCTCGTGAGTGGCCGTCTTAGAGAAAAGCACTATAGTCGCGTCGATAAAAGGCCTGACTTATCCAATCGAAATCAGAACTGAATTTTCAGGATGTCACATAGCTACTATCTATTTTTTTTTTTTAGCTTAGAGAAAGCTGTCCGCAAGGTGGTTGGACCTTATAGATAGTATTGACTGAAATGATCGGGGAATGGTCTAGTTGACATGGAATCGACAGAGTCAATTGATCGATGATTCGATTTGTGGTGATTGATTGGATGTCTATTTGAGAATTGTATTGATTTGCAGGGAGGAACTGAGGCCAAGGTAAGCCCTCTGACTCGTGTTATGCTTAGACAGCCGTTATGGCGTATTTTCTTCCTAATCGAGTCTTAGGGGGTAGAACTCGCTGAGACGTCGTCTCACCCATTGTGGGATAACATTTCAAGTCCTTAGATGGCCACCCCTCCCAACCCTCCAGAATATTTTGGGCAACCCAAGAAGTTTACTAAGACAGGGTACCACATTCCGATACACCACCACCCTGAGGGACTCGAGTATGTGTTGATCAAGTCCACAGTTTGGGTCGATGTGGGAGGACCCAAAAAGGTGCCTCATGAGTACAAAGAGTGGTATCGCCATTATTTTGATGGGCGAAGAGAGGGTCTGATACCGTAATTGGAGGTACCGCTGTACGCGTTGGAGGTTGCATTCGGGAAGGGTACAGTAGATCCTAAGGGTGGATCAGTGATTGATGCGAAGGACCCCAAGCTCAAGGGCGATTCTAACTCTCCGGTGTACTCAGCCGTGGGCTCCAGTTGGAGCGAAGAAGAAGGAGAGATCGTCGAGGAAGAGGAGGACCCAGAGGAGCATCCAGAGGAGCCTTGAGACCCCCACCCTTATTTTTGCAAACACTGTGTTGTGAACCTATGTTGTGATAGAACCGACTTTTGTTAATAGTATTGTAATATATACTATATGGGTTGCAATGTATAAAAGTGTGGTTGTGGTAATTCAGGTTTGAAAAATATGACCCTACTTTCCTATCCCATTGTTTTATTGTCTAGGGATTTTATATCTGCTTCCGCATGCGTATTAAAATGAACAGGGTCGGCTATGCGTCTTAGGGCGTCGCAAATAAATTGACCAGGTGAGGGATGGGCGCGTGCCTGAGGATCAGGGCATGACACTATATGAATTGGGGGGGTCTCTTGGGATATCGCTTGCACAACCCATAGTTGACTCCAAACCAATCCATGTTTTGATCCATGGATAATCCTCGGTTGTCATGTAACCAAGCGAGAATCGATTTACTTACTTCTGTTCACAGTCACTTAGAATCGATTTAGGGTCGTTTGGGATTAGTATAATGACTGTGCGGAATCACTCACAATCCGACTATATATATACTTAGGCCGACTCGATCTATAATCGTTCATTCATTGATTCGTGCCGGTGTAAGGTCATCTCGCATCGATTCTTATGGTCGAGTACTCTAGTTGAGTGCATTTCTCGATCCACAATTACCTCTCCCAATTAGATAGTTGACTTATAAATGATACTTAAATCAATCCATAGTCTATTCCCGTTAAGGGCACATCGAAGCTTTAGACCATTCCTTGAGTCTAGGATAGGGTTCAAATTCGAGGATGTCACATCTTTGGTAAGACGAGAGTATTAAAGAGGGAGCTGATTGTTTGTTGACGCAATGATCACAAACTGTACGCTCTGATACCACTTTGATGGAAGTAATTTGAAGATGAAACGCTCACAACTCACACACAAGGAAGAGAAGAAGATAGTTAGGCCTATAGATTTATTTCACCTTAACAAAAAAAATAATTACAAGACTCCCCTATTTATAGACTTGTTACATGACCTTTACTCTTCCTAGTTGGAAAAGCTAGCATTCCGGATAAGATCTAGAAACTAATAAAAAATCACCATATCTCACCTTATCTTTAAAAATAATCACTACACCTAGAAATAAGAATAGACTCATTATAAATAATGACAAACAGACTCATTAAAGATAACGCCACAATTATGACTCTTTTTCAATGCAAGTATCGAGCATGCACCGATGAATTTGGTTTAATTTCTAATAGGATTGAAAAAGGTCTCCACGAAACTAACTTCCAGCTTCAACTAATTCATGTGCAACAAGACCTAAAGATCGGAAGAAACATGAACTTACGAGTTTGCCAGGTTCAATTGGAGGACTAACTATCCAGAATTATGTGCTTAGTTCAAGTTCCCCTAGTTTTGCTCCTGATGGGTGGGGAGAGAGAGAGAGAGAGGGCCTCTGGCGTCGAGGAGTAGGAGCCCTTCTTTGCTTCTTGTTGTTTAGTGATGGAGGAGGTGAGATTGATTAATAGGGTTGATGATGCTGATCTGACATATCAACATTAGAAATGTTACAAAAAGAAAAATTGAAAACCTTACCGCGCTACCAAAATAGTAAAAGAAAAAGTGAGAGGATGATGTCAATTGTATCTTTACCGGCTCTATATGAATTGGTTTATGCTGATAACTTTTGTATGGTTGTATTGAGATCATCACCCTCCCCCCAATTCCTTAGCCACTCATATCTAAATAGTGACACAAGATATGGTTGTGATATGCTTAGCGTACCCTTAGAAAAGGTCTTCATTTTTGGGCACTCTTCCACTCTAATGTCAAACAACGATGGAAACCTGAAGATGCAACTCGGGATGGAGGAGAAGCATTCTAGATTTGGTAGATGTAGGAGTGTCAACCATCTTAGCTTGCCAAAAGAAATCACTTTTCCTTCTCCGTTTCCATCGTTTGCCACTACTTCTTTCATTCTTTCACATCCTATTATAGTCATCCAAGTGAGATTCACCAAATTTGTAATCGTTGAAGCTGTTACTAGATGCACCAATCCAGAGGAATTCTTCACCACTAACCCAGTCAGATTTTGGAAGGATGTCACAACTGAAAATATTGTTTTCAAATAGGGACAATCTCGAACCTCGAATATCTCGATGCTCTGAAGAATTTTCGACACTAAAGGGTCTTCTCTCCACACACTCTTTAGGTTGTGTAGCTTGCTTAACTTAAGTTCTCTTAAATTTTCAAGCATTGAATGTTTTCCCTCATCAACAAGCCCTTCATTAGGGAATATATCTTCAAAGGAGCTGCAGAAGACCTCAAGGCTTTGTAGATTCTGAAATCTCTCTAGGTGGAATCTAGGAGAAAAGACGGCCTTTTCATCATGAAAGCATGCCAATGTTAGTGCTTTTGGCTTGCCAAAGAAGTCCTCAGAAAATTTTCCGTCTTGTATCATCTGAATATTTTTATCGACTAATGAAAGTCTTTCTAACATGGGAAAGTCCTGTCAAATTGCCAATACAATAAAAGAAGTAAATTCAACAAAGTTCAGCAATAAATCATGTGTTGTAAAAGGTAAAACTAATTGAGATGATTTGCATGGAAGGTGGCCATCTTCTTATAGTTAATTAAACCTAAGATCTCTACACACAAGTCTCAAGCTTTAGAAGTCTCAAGTAGCGGTTGGTATGGTTAAGTTGGTAGAGTGAATCATTCAATAGCCCTCCAAGTCACCAAATTCATCTTTTATTAGAAATATCTTATCTTGTTGATAAAAATTTGTCATCTTTGGAATTCTTTGAAATTTTATGTAACGACAAGCACTCGTGATGTTACTAAAACATATGGGGTCCACAAACCAACAAATGTGCTTAAGATACAAGAAATATCATGTGTTGTCTTTAAACTCCTAAGTAAAGAGTTTCAAGTTTTCTATAGTATCATAACAGGACAACAAGACGACTATGTAGTGGACAGGTGTATTAAAGAAAACAGTAGAAAATAGTGCATTAAGGTACAAATGTTATTTGTGTTTTAAAAAAAATTGTTTGAATCAATCTTTTTAGAGTTTGCAGCAGATGAAATAGAGAAGAAAGTTTAAATGTGCAACACGTGTCAACAATGGAGAGGACCTCATGTCAAATTCTCATTGATTTCCCCAAGGAGCAACGTTCTATTAGATCAAGAATATATTGTGTTCTCAATAGAAAACTATCAATATTTTTGTAATTCTAGGTCATGGAATATCTTATGGATGTCCATAAATGAAAGTGTATGTAAGATATTAGAAATATCTTCATGTTGTTGACAAATTAATAGGCAAGGGAGATCATGTTTTCTATAGCATTATAACATGACGTGATTATGCAATGGCGACGTGATTAGTGAGTGCTTCAAAGAACAAAGTAGAAACTAAGGGAGAGCAGCTATAATCATACCCCCTCAAGTGAAGAATGTGCTTCTTGATTTGAAAGGTCATGTTGATCATCTCTTTGAGCCCAACTATTCATGGATGCTGCAAAGGACAACATGTTTAGTTTGTCACAGTCAATCACATCTAATTCCTTCAAGAATGGCCAATTCAAAGTGGGCAAGTTAGGACAAAAGTTTTGGAGTTGTGGCATATCATGTAATATGAGGGAGGTTAGTTTTGGGAAAAGAACTTGAGCAATATTGGAGTGTGGAGTGTCATCTCCACTAGAGACTATTCTCTTGATCCCACAAGACTCCACTCGAAGTTCCATAAGTTCGGTTAGACTTGTAGCCACCCAATGTGGAAACAAATCTTCAAGGCTCTTACAGTTCTGGGCATCCACTCTTTGTAAACAATCAAACATGAGAGTTTCTTGAGGACTGTCAGTCCATATCTTGCTTAAGTTGTCCATATGGGAGAGAACCATTGACCCAAGTTGAAGAAATTGTACCTGCCATATTGAAAAAAAAAAAAAAAGTGACCCAATGAATGTGATTCCATTGAGTTATGACCTCAAAGAATGAACTTCCAAACTTCCCCCCTCTCACAAATCATGAGAATTCAAGAGCTTTTTAGTGACATAAATAGGGAGGCTAATTGATGATTTCAATTCAGTTGACTAATGACTAAGGTCAAGTATATTGCATTGCAACACGCATGAAATTATAAATGCATTTATAATCAATAATACACGGAGCATTGGCTTTTAAGTGGCTTAATTGACATTTAATATTAGGAGTACCTTATCCCGTTGATTTTTGGAAAGCTGCCATGATGAATTCTTGGATTCTCCAACTCTCATGCAATTTGTGAGATTTGTTTGCACCAATCATTATCAAAGTTGCTTGCACCGGTCTTTTGATAATGCAACATTAGATAAGGTAAGAATTTCTTAGATTTATTTGCTTCAAGGTGAACATGCATAACAAACAATTGGAGAAAAAGCAAGGGGTTGGTAATGACGAGCCAGTCAACTAAAGGGTATGAATAATATGTGCAAAGAATTTAAGCAGCGCATGTATTGATGAAGGAATGAATGAAGCTGAAGCGCGGGCTCAACATTATTTTCTATATCTATTTTGAACACCGCTACTTATTCAACGATAATACTAATTGCAAACATTACTTATGAATCTTCAAATTAGCAAAACTCACTAATGAGAAGCATCATGAAAAATCATGAAAAATTGTGGGCAAACAAGAGAACAAAATAACTTTATCTTTTTACAAGTTTTTTCTTTAATATGCGCAGAAATTTTTTGTATTGAAAGAAAATAAATTCGTAACAAGCACGGACAACATAACAACTTCAATAAATAACGTATGTTATGATCCCTGAAAAAGCAAATTGGGTCAATTTACAAGTTTCCACATTGAAAAGATCCAAATCAAGATCCAATGTACCGTTAACAACTTGCTTGAAATAATATTTATTCCCTTTTGAGGTGGGTCAATGATCCAACCGCTGGCAAAAATTGGTTGTGTAAGAGGAAACCAATATCTCATCCTTGGTTAATGCCTTCTTTTTAGGATTTTTTTTTTTTTTTTGGCCCAAGATAATAAACAAAAGTGGATGTTTTATTACACTGAAAAAATGCGGAAATGATACGTGCGAAGCACCGTTCTATTTCGAAATTCCAATTACTGGCATTCCATTCATTGATACTTCCATTTGACAAGATGATTTCTCTGAAAAAGAAAAGTATTGGATGAAGAAAAAGAGGACAAACCTGTGGAGTGAAGAGCGAAGGGGTGCTATGGTCAATATCCACTAAAGACTGCCAAGTTAAACTTCTCATCTTAGGGCAGTGGGTAATGAGCAGAAATTTCATTTTGGGACAATCCAACATATGATTCTTCCCCAATAAGAAACTAGTTAAATTGAGCAAGCATTTTAGTTGTATCCCCCAGAGCTTCGGGAATGTAATCTTCTCCACTGTGCCTCCCAATCCTTCTTCATCTACGATCACTCCTTCCATTCGACCACAATCCTTTATTTCTATTCTCTCTATATTAGCAAGGCACTGAGCCATCGATGGAACAAAAGCATGTCTCAAGTTGTTGCATCTATAAAGGGTTAGAGAAATTAGAGAATTGAAGCACATCATTCCTTGGAGATCTTTGTTCCATAGTTGCCTCAACTTTGGTAGATTAATCAAATTTATATACCATAGCTTAGGCAAAACCTGAGTGCTTTCCACAATGTCAAGCCCCTCAAGATCGAATATTTCTTCTAAAGAC
Organism: Eucalyptus sp. ANBG9806169; assembly: GCA_014182395.1. Lineage (NCBI taxonomy): Eukaryota > Viridiplantae > Streptophyta > Magnoliopsida > Myrtales > Myrtaceae > Eucalyptus > Eucalyptus sp. ANBG9806169. The sequence goes on from CM024579.1 coordinate 52,598, forward strand.
TCGCAATTGCCCACTTGCAAGCTTGCCATTTCTTTTAAAGCAAGCATCAATTTGGATGGAATAGCATTAATAATTGATGAACATTTATCCACCATCAGGGTTTCTAATTGCCAAGATGACTTGATGGGATTCAGTTCACTGTGCCATTTTCTAATCAACTCAGGGAACTCAACTAGCCGCATAAACTTAGCCCTAGCAACCGTTGCCTGTCAAAAAATGCATCATTAAATGTAAAATTCTGGTTAGCAAAAAAGCAATTACGTGGTTGGTGATAAAAAGACATCCACTTGCTCAGAATTTAGTAACTAATGCATACCATTTCTTCACACATATTTTCAAGGGTGATGTTGAGGTTTCCCTTCCAAAAATACCGGTACTTTGTTGTTCCATACAATTCCTTCAAAGCTACTTGTACTCTCTCCAGCTTTGGTGCCTCTATTGGTCCTTTGGAGAAAAACTTCATATTGGGACATTCATTCACAATGACATCTTCCAAGAGAGGGAATATTAAAGTGTACCCACTTGAGCTGAAGCATCTCAACTTTCTCAACCCATCAAGCTCCATACACTTCAATTGATTGAAAGCCACTACACGCCCCTCCTCACCTTCCTCATCACTAATGACTTTTGTCAATATTTTACAATTACTTATCCTCAATTTTGTGAGTGCCACCAAATTTTCAGCTATTGTCGATGTGAACAAATTTGATAAGCCATCACAATGTGACATATATAGGGTCTGTAGATGTCGAATATATCCTAGAAAGGGTAATGTTACTTTTAGCTTGTGACTTGTGGCTTCTATTGCTGCCTCACTGCCGGTTGGCTCTTCTACATAGGACTCACATACAACTAACTTTTCCAAGTTGGTTAAACTCTCAACAAAACGATATATGGACATTGGAGATTCCTTGGAGAGATGACGAAGCTCAAGAACTCTAAGCTTGTAGAAGAATTCTTCATCATGAGAATGTCCATGCCATATCTCCATCCGTTTGGATAAATCCAATTTTAACTCATGGAGATTAGGGAATGTGCCCTGAGAAAATAATCAAATCAAAACCTAAAGCTAGCTCAATCAAATAGTATTCATGTATTATTATATAAGTTCTATATATTGCAAATTGAGTCTCATGTGATACAATGGAAAGAAATGTGCTCTCATGGACCAAACATTATCATTGATCTTTTATAGTTGATTTGTATGCATATTTGAACTTAAGTAACTCCTTACATTCACGTTTGTAAAAAATATATCCCTTAGTGAAAGTAACTTCTGCATCAAATACAATGACAATTGCATAAATTTCGGTGATTAATGTCAACAACAATGTCCCATTTTTTTCGTTTTTAGCATAACATCCACATGTTTTCAATCTTTGCGGTGCTTAGAAGAGAGCTAAACGAACCTTTTTCAAAAGGGGGATCAACGATGATGCATTTGAATCATCAGACATTTACAAAAATGTTTGGTCAATACATGAAGATCATATGATGTTTCAATGATGTAATATTTCTATGGATTTAAGGAAAGTCTTATTACCCATAAAGAAAAAGGAGAGTCATATAGGTTCACTTGTTCGTATATATATGAGATGTTTAGCTGTGACCTTAATCATCACTTCAAATATTTACCATCGAAGCAAAACAAATAATCTTGGGTCGTACCTTTTCTATTAAGAAGAGAGGTTGTTTATCAAGTGTCATCTCATTCTCAAGTTGTGAAGCAAATATGTCCACTTTGTTACAGCCATGGATCTCCAAGATCTTCAGTGCTGGCCATCGTAAAGCATTCACTCCGGAGTAGATGCACTTCAACTCTATCAAATGCCTAAGCTCGAGGGAGATCAACTTTGGGAACACAGACTTGGGAACTAGTCCTTCTTCATTCTCCATGAGTTCCACAATGCCACATTCATCGATCTTCAAATCCTCAAGCTGGATTAGATCATTGGCTACTGAGGCTGGAAACAAAGAAGTGAGGCTCTTGCATCTAGAAACTCTAATAGAACATAAACACTGGAATTTAACTCGACGGTGGAGTTCCGTATCCCATACACAGTTTAGCTTTGGTAATTTAATTAACCTCAGCTTTTTTAACGGAAAACAAGCAGCAGGATGTCTATATGGAGAATTCGGTGGCTGAAGTTCAAAAACAACTTCAAGCAAATCACAATCCCTTGCCTCCAAGCTTTCCAAGCTCAAGAGCCGTCCTAGAATGCAAGAAGGAACAAGGTTCACTAGCTTATTGCATTGAACCACACAAAGAGATTTTAGATTGTGGAAAGAATCCGCGGCAACTTGATTGTCCCATATTTTCTTGATGTTATCCATCAAATCGATATGTAATTTCTCCAAGTTAGGAAAGGCAACCTGCGATATTGACTCACAGAATTAGTCACGAACTTCCATAAATTACAAATTCATGGAATTGGTGATTCTGTCAGTAAGTTGCACAAAAGGAAAAAAAAACAACAGTAAAATAAATAAAAAGTTAGCAAAGAAAATCTCCATACTAATGTGGATGACTCTAGGACGAGAAGGCTATTGGAATCACCGGAGACCAAACAAAAAGTAGGAATTCTGGCCAGATTCCGTTGATAATGGGCAAAATGATAATGGAAATATGCTCATAAAGCAATCATATGAATATAATCACATTAGTCTCGCATAAACTGCTTAAGAACAAGGAAAAATGTATTTAAAGAAACAAGAAGCACGTCTACAGGGTAATCAAAGTTAGAATTTAGAAGTCACTGAATTGATGTAGTAAAAGAAAAATTGCAGCCAAGGATCGCATAAGGAAGAATATTAGCCATTAGAAAGAAAATGACAGAGAGATTGAGAATAAAAAGCCAACCAAACATCCATTAAACTGTGCAATACAGTAGGAGGTGTGACTTTGTCTAAAACCGAATGCCTCAAATGAATACCATATCACTCCAAAGCAGTTTAAAAGTTAGGCCAAGAGAAGGCAATTAAAAAAGGAATTGCTTGGGTCAAGTGAACAAATCTTAGTTACCTCATGCCACAATTGAAAGAACTAAATGTACTTGATCGATTGAATTTTCCTTTTAAAATTCATCGATTTTCTGTCAATGCTAGAAAATCCAATAGTTATTCACCAATGACAGATCATATATATAGACTCGAGTCAAATTAAAGAAAACAGTGCTAAATATCTCATCATAATAGATTAAAGTATCTAAGAAAGTCGACGTATTAATCCTATGGGAGGCCCATTTTTACAGCTTATTTGGCTGCATAAACAACATTTTTGGTGAACGGCCTCGATCGCTTTTAGTTTAGTTGAAGTGGACCTGCTTGTAAATTACTCTCTTTCATTTTCCATTTAAACGTTCTTCCGCTTTCCACTCAAGAAATATATTTACTTCTTAAACAAGAGTTTCGTGAAAAATGGTCTTGCAATTCATGTAAAATCTGAAGGGCTGATTTCCAAAGCCTTGGACCGTGGAGAGTTCAGTTTGTGGACGCAGAGGGCTCAGATTCCTTTCGCTAGTGCAAATTGCAATTAAGAGAGAGAAAAGCTTCCTTCAATCAGGAAAATAAATGAGATCTTGTAAGTGCAAATGAAGTCAAGTGAGCATCTTAAAGGCTCTTCTCCAGCCTCTTGAACCTTACCGCTTACTTTCCTCTCGATTGTTTCTTCAATTTCTTTCAAGGTACATGCGTGCAATGTCTAAGCCGCACATGTGAGGTTGCTGAGAGTTTTAAGTTTTTTGTGAATTTGGAAAGCTTTTAGAGTTCCTGTTCAGCAGTTGTATTACCTATTCATGCTTTGTTCATGTATCATAAGAGAAGTTCAACCATTATTGGAAATTATTTCTAGAAAAATTAGAAGTAAGAAACTGCAACTCATACATGTTGCCAACTCTCAACACATATGCTTGAACACTTTTTATTTTCTTTTAAATTATTTTGATCAAAGTACACTTTGTAAGCAATCTAGTTGGTTTTTATTTTGACCATGCTTTGTCTCTGGTATATTTAATATTTTGACGTAACATTAATCACATACCCTCCAATTGAAAAGTGCAGTGGAGTGTGATTTGACGCAATCCTGACTTCGGGCTTCTCGTGAATCTGTCATCAGTTTTTCATTGGATGAAAAGAATGTCATCATTTTTATTGCAAGGATGAATATATCTACAAGAATATAAGAATAAATCAATCTTACACTTTTTGCGAGAGAAGCACGTCAAACTTCTCAACCTATGTAATTGTAAATCGATCAACATCGGGAATGCTAGAGTTTCTGATGTTTCCATTCCTAACCCTTCTTCCTCCATAATGATCGCCTCCATCTTCTCGCAACTCCATACCCTTAGTTCTTTTAGTTGTGTGAAAGATGTAACCGTGGATGAGAAAAACATAAACTCGTGGTTATTGAAGCCCATAATTTCTAATGTTTCCAATCTTGGAAAGGCAACCTGCGGAATTCACTCACGGAATTGGTAATTTCCTAAAATATTGAATTCGTGAACTTTCAAGATGCGAATATAGATGTGCCAAGGGGAGTGGGGAATTATTAAGTTGCACAAAGGGAAGAAAGGAATAAAATTGACAAAAAAAAAAAAAGTGAATCTCCATACTAGAGTGGTTTCGAATATCCATTCTTCCCTTGGGAAAATAACTTGCAAGTTTTATTCTGTCTAAAGAATTTGTCCTTCGGCAATAATTACAACCTCAAATTATGGCCCATAGTTCAAATAGTATACATGGCCAGTGTCTAATGAGAACAACGGCAAAGCTAAAAGCCCAAAGACTAGACCGATTAAGAAAAGCAAAGCTGCAAAGGCTCTTTTCAAAAAATTTCCCGATCTAGTTCCATTATCTTTGAAAGCTAGCCTCAACTAGGAAGAAGAACAGTCATACTTAGGCGCGCCAGCATATGGAACCCACAACTTAAATTTTCACAACTCTTTATTGATGGGAAGCTCACATATTGCAAGAGCCTATGGCTCCACCATCAACTTCAGTAATAATCACACCATCATAAATGGGCAGTCTTATCTAGTAAGGCACTATTTGGTAACCATCCAAACAGTGTCAGATTTTGATTTTTTGTTCCCAGAATAAGTTTGGAAATAGAATCTCATTTGGTAAAATTTTTGTTCCTGGGAACAGTTTTGGACAAGAATTGAAAAAAAAAATGTGATTCTTGTTCCAGGAACAAATTTGAGAATCAAAACCAACTCTTCTTCTTCTTCCCTTCCGCCATCTCGCAACTGCCGTCCACCACCGCCCGCCACCGTCGGTCGCCATCCGCCGATCCAACGAGCTCACCAGGCCAGGGCAAGGTCCGGCGAGCTCGCCGGAGGCAAGCCCAGCCACTGGCGAGGCTCGCCAAGCCACAGCAAGGCCCGCCTAGCCACCGTCGAGGCCAAGCCTCGCTGGGGCTAGGCAAGCCTCGCGACACGCAGCCCCGCTGGTGGCCAGGCGCCGGTGGCCAGGCAAGCCTCGCCCAGCTGCCGGCGAGGCTCGGCCGACGAGGGCTGGCCTCGCCGAGGGCCGGCGACGCTCCGGTGAGGTCGTCGGCCTTCGTCTAGCCGATCCACCGGTTCGGTGACTCGGCTATAAGAAGAAGAAGGAGAAAAAGGAAAAAAAGAAAAGAAAAAGTAAAAAATGTATTTAAAAATTAAAATAAATTGATTTGGAACATAATCAATGAGCACGATACCAAAAGCAATTCTATTCCAGAATCAGAAATTTTGGACAGATACCAAATGCGTTATTTTTCTCAGAATCAGTTCCCGGGAACATAATAAAAAAATAATCATTTCTGATCAGAATTTGTTCCCGGAAACAGAATCGTTACCAAACACAGCCTAAATGAAATAGCCACGGCAATTTTTCTCTGTCGAAAATAGCCATGTACTTTTCTTAGTTGGGCAATTGTTTATTTTTAGATTACTAACTTTTCTTTAATGTTAGTAAATCACTATCAATAACCAATTTAATAGGATATTAAACACTATGTTTATGATGCTAAAAGTATGTATGAATGTATTTACACAAACTATATGCTAGCATGAGCATGCACAAAACTCTGTACTCTTGTAATTACAATGGGAAGAAGAGCAGTCATAGTAAAGCACACTAGCACGTGGGACCCACAACTTAAATTTCCACAATTCTCTACCGATGGGGAAAACTAACATACTGTAGGAGTCTATAGCCCCATCATCAACTTCAGTGATAATCGTGCTATTATAAAAGGACAATCTTGTCCGGTCAATGAAATAGCTGTGGTAATTTTTGCTGGACAAAATAGCCAAGCACTTTCCTTAACTAACCAAATTTTGTTCATGCTTTGTGCAAATCCCATAGGAGATGTTCAACCATCTTTATGGAAACTATATCTAGAGAAATTAAAAGTGAGAAATTGCAATTCTGAACACTTATGCTCGCATGCCACTCAATTTCTTTAAAAAAAATTAACCAGAGCATACTCTGCAAGTAGTTTTAGTTATTTTTCATTTGGGCTATGCTTTGTCTCCAGTATATTTTATATTTTGACATTTCACATACCTCTCGATTAAAGAGTGCAATGGAGTGTCGTTGGACATGATCCAAATTCTGAGCTTCTCGTGAACCTGCCATCAATTTGTCATTGGATGAAAAAAATGTAATCATATGTATTGCAAGGATGAATCCATCTACACAAAAATCATCAGTAAGAAAAACAAAAAATCAATCTTACATTTTCTGCGAGAGAAGCATGTCAAACTTTTTAACCATGTTAAGCGTAAATTGGTTAACATCGGGAATTCCAAAGTTTCTACTATTTTCATTCCCAACCCTTCTTCCTCCATGATGATCGCCTCCATCTTCAGGCAATTTGATACGGTTAGATCACTCAAATGTGCGAGAGATTTAATCATAGATGGGAAAAACATAAACCCGACGTTGTCACATTCTTCCACCACCAACTTCTTCAAATTATGCAAACTCACTATTCCATGAGGATTCTTGTTCCATATGTGCCTCAAGCTCCGCATTTCATTTAATTGCAAGGTGGTTAGCTCAAGGAGAGTCACAACATTTCCACTACTGCTTGGTCCATCAAGGTCAAAAATTTCTTGCACCAAAACGCAATCTTCGATAGTTAAAGTGTGTAATTTTTGTAGTTTTAATAGCGACCTGAAGCTGATAACCTTCGAAAGAGATTTGCATTGCACCACTACAAGAGATTGGAGATTGCTTAGCTCCAATGGAGATTCATCATTCCATATCTCTTGCATATTGGGAAGTCCTTCCACTGTCAAGGACTCCAAGGACGGGATTGAAACCTGATGGACAGAGCCATCGACAATAGAATTTATTATTACAAAGGATGGGCGGGAAATTTACATGCTACTGCAGGTAAGATCATTTACAAGTAAGATAATTTATAACCTTTAGGATAATTTTTGCATTCACAAAGATTTATGATAACTAAAAGCTAATTTACAATACATAAAGGAACTATAAGACCCCAAAAGAAAACTAACGAACTTTAATATTTGTTTACTATATAACAAGGCATGTGCCGACTAGATTTTGTTTGCAATTTCCTAACAATAAGGAAAATTATAGTCATCAAGAATTAGCACTCATTCAGTTTACTAATGACAACAAATAATAATTACCCATAAAGCAAAAAGTACTTTCAAGCTAAATTGCTTCCTATAAGGTGAGCTCTTATAACCTATCCCAATTAACCATCCTTGTTGTCATAATTTCCTTAAGGGTGAGTCTAAATCCGCAGCCAAAATGTATGAAAACATAACGTGTTAGGTGAAATGACCCAATTTTCCCTTATTACAATGGAAAGCTTTATTTTCTTTCTTTTAATAAGTAAAGAGTAACTAGCCTTTTTCAAAAGTTCATTGATATAACTCAAGAAAATCCTTCAACTACAAAGTTTCTCGCAATCTCACGCCTACCTTGCATCACCCATCGCTCCCATCCATTCAACAACTTTAACTTTTTTGTGTTTTGTTCATTGGACTATCGTCATCCCCGACGAGATTACTACGAAAAATTCAAAAGAAGCAAAGCCGCAAAGGCTCTTTGCAAAATTTCCCTGACATGATTCTATTATCTTCGAAAGAGCTCTCTCTGTGGAAGCTCCAAGCATGGGAAGAAGAACAGTCGTACTCTCATAATTATGGTACCACTACTTAAATTTCCACGACTCTTTACAGATTATTTTTTTTTATCTGGACGACTCTTTACTGATGAGCTATCACAGGGGTTCTTGGGCTCCACTATCAACTTCAATGATAATTTCCACATTACAAAGGGGCAATCTTGTCTATTCAATGAAATAGCCGTGGCAATACTTGCAGGACAAAATAGCCGTGCGCTTTCCTTAACTAGCCGAATTTTCTTCATGCTTCGTGCAAACACCATAAGAGATGTTCAACCATCTGTGAAAACTATTTCCAAAGAAATTAAAAGTAAGGAATTACAACTCATACATGTCCGCAACTCTGAATACATGTGCTTGCGGGCCACTCATTTTACTTCTAATTTTTTATTTTTAACCAAAGTATACTCTGCAAGTAGTTTTAGTTAGTTTTCATTTTTGGCTATGCTTTGTCTCCAGTATATTTAATATTTTGACATTTCACGTACCTCTTGGTTGAAGAGTGCAGTGAAGCGTGATTGGACACAGTCTTGACTCCAAACTTCTCTCGAACCTGTCATCGATTTGTCATTGGATGAAAATAATGTCACCATCTGTATTGCAAGGATGAATCCATCCACGTGAAAATCATCAGCGAGAAAAACAAAAAATCAATCTTACATTTTCCGTGAGAGAAGCACACCAGACTTTTCAACCATTTTAAGCTTAAATCAGTTAACATCGGGAACTCCAAAGTTTCTACTAACTCCATTCCCACCCCTTCTTCCTCCATGATGATTGCCTCCATCTTCTTGCAATTTAATATGGTTAGCTCTCTCAGATGTGCGAGATACTTAATCATGGATGGGAAAAACATAAATTCGAGGTTGTCACAGTGTTCCACCAGCAACTTCTTTAAATTATGCAAACTCACTATTCCACAAGGATTCTTGTTCCATATGCGCCTCAAGCTCTGCATTTTGCTTAATTCCAAGGTGGTTAGCTCAAAGAGAGTTGCAACATTTCCTCTACCGCTTGGTCCATCAAGATCAAAAATTTCTTGCACCGAAACACAATCTTTGATAGTTAAACTGTGTAAGTTTTGTAGTTTTAAAAGCGACCCGAAGCTTATAACCTTTGAAAGAGATTTGCATTGCACCACTACAAGAGATTGGAGATTGCTTAGCTCCAATGGAGATTCATTGTTCCATATCTCTTGCATATTGGGAAGTCCTTCCACTGTCAAGGACTCCAAGGACGGGATTGAAACCTGACGGACACAACCATTGACAATAGAATCTATTATTACAAAGGACAGGGGGGAAATTTACATGCTACTGCAGGTTATTATAAATAATCAACGAAGGAAATTTACAAGTAAGATAATTTATAACCTTTAGGATAATTTTTGCATCTCACAAAAATATATGATAACTAAAAGCTAATTTACAATACATAAAGGAACTATAAGACCCCAAAAGAAAACTAACGAACTTTAATATTTATTTACTATATAACAAAGCATGTGCCGACTAGATTTTGTTTGCAATTTCCCAACAATAAGGAAAATTATAGTCATCAAGAATTAATACTCATTCAGTTTATTAATGACAACAAATATTAATTACCCATAAAGCAAAAAGTACTTTCAAGCTAAATTACTTCTTATAGGGTGAGCTCTTACAACCTATCCCAATTAACCATCCTTGTTGTCATTTTTTCCTTGAGGCTGAGTCTAAATCCGCAGTCAAAATGTATGAAACCATACATGTTAGGTTAAATGACCCAATTTTCCCTTATTACAATGGAAAGCTTTATTTTCTTTCTCTTAATATGTAAAGAGTAACTAGTCTTGTTCAAAAGTTCATTGCTCTAACTCTGGAAAATCGTTCAACTGCAAAGTTGCTCGCAATCTCATGCCTACCTTGCATCACCATGGCTCCCATCCATTCAACAAGTTTAACTTTTTTGTGTTTTGTTCATTGGACTACCGTCATTCTCGACAAGATTACGATGAAAAATAAAAAAGAAGCAAACCCGCAAGGGCTCTTTTCAAAATTTCCCTAATCTAGTTCCATTATCTTTGAAAGAGCTCTTTCTATGGAAGCTCCATGAAATAGGGATTAAGTGAATAGAATTGACTAAATGGTAGAGTCGTGGAAACACCAACTCTTTCTTCCCCATTTTGGACTTTAGCTTCATGGAATAATATGTTACTGCTGAAACACGGAATAATTAAAAACTTAGAACAAGATGCTCTGTATGGATGGTATCCAAGCATGGGAAGAAGAACAGTCATACTGTTATAATTATGGGCCCACCACTTAAATTTCCATGACTCTTTACAGAATTTTTTTTTTTTTTTGGACGACTCTTTAATCATGAACATATTATTATCACAGGGCTTCTTGGGCCCCACTATCAACTTCAATGATAATCGCCCCGTTGTAAAGGAGCAATCTTGTCTACTGAATGGAATAGCTGCGGCAATTTTTACCGGGACAAAATAGCCATGCGCTTTCCTTAACTAGCCTATTTTTCTTCATGCTTTGTGCAGATACCATAAGAGATGTTCAACCATCTGTGGAAACTATTCCGGAGAAATTAAAAGTGAAAAATTGCAACCCATACATATCGACAACTCTGAACACATATTCTTGCAGGCCACTCATTTTACTTTTAATTTTTTTAACTGAAATATACTCTATAGGTAATTTAGTTAGTTTTCAATTTGGTTTTGCTTTGTTTCCAGTATATTTAGTATTTGACTTTTCATGTACCTCTTGAGTGAAGAGTACAGTGGAGCATGATTGGATGCGGTCCTGACTCCGAACCTCTCTTGAACCTGTCATCCGTTTGTCATTAAATGAAAAAAAATGTCACTGTTTGTATTGCAAGGATGAATCCTTCTACACAAAAATATTTAGTGAGAAAAATAAATGATCAATCTTACATTTTCCGCGAGAGAAGCACATCAAACTTTCCAACCATTTTAAGCGTAAATGGGTTAACATCGGGAACTCCAAAGTTTCTACTATTTCCATTCCCACCCCTTCTTCCTCCATGATGATCGCCTCCATCTTCTTGCAATTTGATATGGTTAGATCTCTTAGACATGTGAGAGATTTAATCATGGATGGGAAAAACATAAACTCGAGGTTGTCACAGTGTTCCACCACCAACTTCTTTAAATTATGCAAACTCACTATTCCACAAGGATTCTTGTTCCATATGTGCCTCAAGCTCCGCATATTGCTTAATTGCAAGGTGGTTAGCTCAAAGAGAGTCGCGACATTTCCACTACTACTTGGTCCTTCAAGGTCAAAAATTTCTTGCACCGAAACGCAATCTTTGATAATTAAAGTGTGTAACTTGTGTAGTTTTAATAGCGACTTGAAGCCGATAACCTTCAAAAGAGATTTGCATTGCACCACTACGAGAGATTGGAGATTGCTTAGCTCCAATGGAGATTCATCGTTCCATATATTTTTTAGATTGGGAAGTCCTCCCATTATTAGGGACTCCAAGGATGGAATGGAAACCTGGTGGACAGACCCATTAACAATAAAATTTACAATTACAATGGACGGGCGGGTAGGAAATTTACATGCTACATCATGTTCTTATAAATAGTCACTGAAGGAAATATACAAGAAATATAATTTACAATCTCTAGGATAAATTTTGCTTTCACAAAAATTTATGATAAACAAAAGCTAATTTACAATACAAAAAGGAATTATACAACACAAAAGACATTAATGAACTTTACCATTTGTTTACAATATAATAAGGGATGTACCGATTAGATTTTGTTTGCAGTTTCCTAACAATAAGGGAAATTGCAGTCATCAAGAATTAGCACTCATTCAGTTTTTACTAATGACACCCATAAAGCAAAAGGTACTTTCAAGCTAAATCACTTCCTATAAGGTAAGCTCTTACGACTAATCCCAATTAATCGTCCTCGAGTCGTAATTTCCTTAAGGTTGAGTCTAAATCTACAGCCTACATCTCCACAACCATAACGTTTTAGTTGCAAAGACCCAATTTTCTCTGATTTCAATGAGAAGCTTTATTCTTTTTTTTATTCTTTTTTTTTATTCTTTTTTTATTCTTTTTTTTTTTTGTTAAGAGTAACTGTCCTTTTCCAAAGTTCATTGCTAAAGCTCTAGGAAAATATTTTATCTGCAAAGTTGCTTACGATCTCCCATCTACCTCACCATCACCCATTGCTATCATCCGTACAACGAGTTTTAACTTTTATGTGTTTCGTTCATTGGACTATTGTTACTACAGAAAAAAAACAAAGGGAGAAAAAAAAAAGGCAAAGCCACAAAGGCTCTTCGCAAAATTTTGCCGATTTAGTTCCATTATCTTGCAAAGTGCGTGTGTATATATATATACTATATGAGTGCATGAATATGCATAAAATTCTGTACTCATATAATTATGGGACTTTTACAATGACTAAGTGCTCATTTATTTAAACATGATAAACAAAAGACGTGCATCAATTAGATTAGCATAGATCATTCCATGAATTATCAAAAAGAATCCCTCTCTCTTAATGACTCTTCTTAGGGAGTAGAATCTGATGCCAAGGTGCTCTTAAACCTTTCTTACTTATGAAGCAGCGCCGGGCAGCTAAGTTGGTATGGAAGAACTATGGCCAAGCTTGGCTTGACAAACGTGCATCAATTAGATTAGCATAGTTGCTTTTATATAAAAACCCATTCCTCCTTTCCATTCTTTGTATTTTTTTTTTAAAGAGAATCACCTATATTTTACATTTTGTGGATGATAATAAAGTTTCACAAATCAATTCAATGGAATCCATTTCAAAAGATTAAAAATGACTTTACTTCTAGATTTACTTTAGTGCCAAAATTTCCTCAATTTTGCTTTATGAATCCCTATTAATATGGGAATACTTGCACCATGTAAGTTGATTATAACTCATAATATACGACAAACTAAATTTACATCGTTTTCATAAATTAGTTGGATTTCTACACAATGAAGAGAAACAAAAGATTGCTTTATATAATGTAGAGAAGGCATGAACAGATAAGCTAATTGGGAAAAATTGAATTAAATATAACAAAATGAATAAGCATCATAATCTGTGTTATATCTAATTAGCAAAGGAAGGAAAAGTTAATAAATAGTTACTTGTTTTCCATTGAAGAATGCAATTTGAGTGCTAACTTGATCGTCCGATGTACTACTTGAAGGAGCCGGCCCAATGTTTAAGAAGCTCTTGATATATGGCAATTGATGCAATTCCAATACACGCAAATTACGAAACTCAACTTTGTCACTATCATCAACTTCTACAATCCCGTGCATCAACTTGCAACGGACAACGTTGATATTTTCTAATTGTGGAAGTTTTCTCATCACTGAAAGAGGAAATAGAACTTCCATCTTGTCACAATTGTCAACATGTACTACTTTTAATGCACTGAAGGACTCGGAGGAGATATTGTTGTTGGATATCTTCTCCAAGTTGATAAGATTCTCAAGAAGCAACGACTCCAACATCTTAAAAGCAATAGGGGAAGGCCATTGGAGGATGTTTTGGATAGAGGGACTATTCTCGACGTGCAGATGCTTTAATTTTGGAAAACCTTCTTGGGATAATGCACAAATACTTTGCTTAGTTTTGTTCAACCCACCCAAAAACAGAGCTTCAATTTTAGGTAAGATACTTTGTATGCATCCTTTCCGAAGAATATTGCTTATTGGATCCAACTGGAGATGCAATGTCCTCGATCCTTCGTACTCTCTCCAAGATTGTATATTACCTATTTGGATTTTATACTTGGTTAATTGCTTGAAGTTTAGATCCTCTGGGAGCAAACTCGGATTGGGAATGGATATGTGCAGAGTGCAGAGATTCTTCATGTTATTCAACTCAATAAGACTGGCATTACTTGGTGGAGTTTGCTTCCCGTCATTCCATTCAGGAAAGCTATTCTCCATATATAACTCCTCCAATTTGATCAAGCTTCCAAGTACACCTGGTTCAATTATCTTAAGTTGTGAACAATGGGTCAAGTCTAACAACCTTAGCTCTACCAATTGCCCAATCTCTTTTGGCAATCGATGAATGTTCGAGTCTATAAAGCTAAGAATTTGTAGCCCTTTCAACTTACCTAGAATGGCCACATTATCTAACGAACAAAAATCAAGACGCAGAGTACGTAAGTTCTCTAAGAATTGAAACGGTGAAGGCGAATGACTGAGATGTATCCCAGTAAGATGTAAGACCATGAGATATCTCATAGAGTTGAAATATGAATCTGGGACTTCAAGAGATTCATTTTTTGTGAACAACAGAAACATTTGCAGTTCAGGGCAATCTAATTCTTTGGGAAGCTCCTCCAAGTCAACAAAGGGAAAGCATATTGCCTTACAACTTTTGAGCTTATCCTTTGACAAGTCTGCTACCAAGTTGTTTTCATCTTTCACAACGAGAAATGGGTGATCTATTGTTGCAACTGAGGCAACAAACCCACGAACCAAGTCATGAATCTTAAAACCATTAGCATCTTCATCATCTAACAAAAGGGAAGAGGCTCGCAGAGTTTGGATCAGTGAGCTCAACCTATCTCTAGCTTCTTCCATGCTACTATGTTCTCGAAATAACCTCAAACCCACGCCGTACCTCACCAAATCCTCCAGATGTGGCTTAGAGATGCCACAAGCAACACAAAGTCGTAGCAATGACTTCGCCTCCTTGCCTTCCTCACCTTTTAAATGATCATAACTGAATTGTAACTTCTCATTTATTACCTTACTGATTCCTTTGTTTGTAGACATGTCGATTTGTTTCAAAGCATCCTTCAAATCAGATAAACGAGAGCTTTTAAAATATTTGGCCATTGCAATAATTAGGAAAGGCAAACCTGCACATTTGTGGAGTGCTTCATCCACCAACGGTTTGAATTCGTCATCATGAACTTTGTCTCCCACCATCCTCTCAAACAAACTTCTTGCCTCTTCCTCTTGCAGCCCAACAAGGTGAAAGTCCCTGTCACAGCCCATTTCCCTTCGCAAAACATTCTGATCTCTTGACGTCAATAATAACTTGCATCCGATGACTTCGTTATCATGTCTGCAAGGAATGCCAACTGACTTCAAGTCGAGCCCCTCCCATAGGTCGTCCAGTATTATGAGGACGTTCTTTTTCTTCCCGTCAGATTCCAATCTCTTGCATAGACGCTCCGCTCGCACGCTGAGAAACTCTTCGTTCCTGATGTCCAGGCCCAACTGGTGCGCAATCTCTCCTTGAATCCTCTTGATGTCTTGATTTGCTGACACGTTGGCCTTTGTGATTAGATCAAACAAGGTCTCTTCCCTTATTCTCCTTTCGGCATCCACCAAAAGGGTGGACTTGCCGACCCCGCCCATTCCATGAACCCCAACCACACTATTGCTGTTATCAGCAAGAGCGTCCATGATGTCCTGTATGATCGAAGCTCTGGATTCAAAGACGCCATCGTCCTTAGGCTTAAACAACGTCAAGGAACAAGAAGTGGAGACCATTACAGTGGTCGACTGGACAACATCTTTGCCTTCTCTCCAAACTGAAGTCAGAGCGGGATCGCTGAAGGAGATGTCTCCGAATTCACTGCCTTCTTGAGTGAGTCGCTGAATGCCCTTAATCATGTCCTTCGCCTTCTTGCTGAATTGATAGCGACAATTGGGGTTGGGAAGAATCCCATAGCAGCAAGTCTTGCTCGTCTCGTCAAAGACACTCAATAGGTCTCGCGCCTCTTTCAAGGCCTGCTCCGCACTTTCCTGCCACTCCATGACCTGATTGTAGACCTTCCGAAGATTGTTTCTAGCCACTTCGGCAGCATTATTGATCCTCTCAGCCTCAAACGCCAGCTTCCCGATTTCCTTCTGAAGATCTTGGGCGTAGCTTTTGGAGGATATCACGTATCCAAATTGATGCTTGATGGGAATAACTACCATCTTCAAGACATCCCATGCAATAGCAATGGCGGAATCGAGCGACATTTTATTTTTATTTTCCTGAGAAACAAGACCAAGAAGACGACCGGAAGAGATTTGAGTGCAAAAAAGGATTACCGAAGAGCAATGAAAGGAGAAACAACTGGAATATGTGATTATCAACGGCCAAGATTTAGAACTAGAGATCCAACAATTTGGAATCTTAACAAACACCCAAATCACGAAGAAGGAAGGAGAGAAGGGTATAGACTATGGAGCTCGGTACCAAATCTTAGTTAAAGCGTTAACTAAGCCCCAATCAATTCCTCGACAGTCTGAAAACTTAGAGCCATCACTAGCCAAAAATAAAAATAGAAAAAGACCGCTGTGGACGCCTCAATCCAGAGCTATGGTGGACTTATAAACAATCGAGTCACAGAAATGGATGATTTCCTGCATTTTATTTTATGTAGTCTGTCATCGTGGACATAACAAAATGTAATTGACACAGAGCACAAATGGACAAGGACAGGCTACACTCACGCGACAATATATGGACCATATACCAAGGCAAAATGACAGGGAAGATGCATTGGAAACAACTTTTGCCGACTAACATGCAGTTTTCTCTTTTCTAAAGTATGGAAAGATCTTTTACCGTGCAAGTTCTTGCTTGGACGATTTGATTATTTTGGTCTTACAGGAGATCCACAATGTTCCAAATTTGCGCTTGACCTGAATAAATTAAAAGTTATTTGTTATTGGGCATCCTCCATGTATTTAAATGATAGAATAGTTGAGTCATTTAAATAAGTTTAATTAACTAGGTGATAATATGTGATTTGTTATATATGTGAAATTATTTAATACGAAATATAATAATCCAAAAGTGATGATGATAATAAATAAGAAATGGAATGAATGATATAGAAAGTAATTAAAATTAAAATGTGATCTCACGCAGGGGTGGTAGTCCGCACTTGAGCAGAGATCCCATTGATATTCATAAACAGTAATTAAAACAACAATGTGATCTCATGCAGGGGCGGTAGTCGTCTTAGGAGTGAGTGTGCTTGGAACATGTCACCCACATACAAGTTAACCAGCTCTTTCAAGAGCCGTGAGTGGCCTTGGGACTCTCAAATAGTTGACAAACTAAAGTTCCGTCACTAATGTGAATGATTGTGTGGTGCCTATTGATACTGCTCTTCACATGATTCTATTTATTGTGAATTATGGATCGCTGTAGGCCAAAAATTAAAATAGAAACAGACCAGTCGCTTTGATCAAGACCACAACGTGGAATTATGAACAATCGAAGTACTAATGCAGGGGATAGCGTTCTAGCTCGGATTTCTCACCAAAGGAGAAGAATCCAACTGCTCTTGGAACAGACATGCAGACAGAGACTCCCAGGAGTCGTCATCAATTATCAGGCACAGCCGAACCAAAGAAAGGTTTTGTATTTTAGCTCCCTCCCCACCTTCGGTTCAGCCTTTTTCCGTTTCACCTCTTTTACGTTTTCGTCGTTTTCCGCCCCCTCTCTCACTGGGGAAAATTATTTCCTTATTTCGGTCCCTCACTCCCCCCCGGAATACAAACAAGGAAAAATGGTTCACGTCGTCAAAAAGGCTCGAAGCCTCGGTGCAGACAAACCACTCTCCAATCAAAATCAATGCAGACTAAATCACTTCTGGACCAGTTGCCTCTCTTTCTCTCCCCCTCCCTCTCGAAGAATCTTCTTCGTTTCTTTCTCCTGTTTCGACCCTCTAGCGGGATGCTTGCAGAAGACCCTCCCTCCCTCCCTCCCTCTCTCTCTTCTACTTCATCATAAAACGCAAGGCCACGACTGGATAATTTTTCCAGGAAAATCTCAAAAGGAAACGAATTGTGGCAGAGAAAGCGAGAGGGAGAGAAGAAGAAGAAGAAGAAGAAGGAAGAGAGTGGGCTTGTGGATGGATGGACGGATGGACGGATGGTCGCGACTGGGGGAGAGAGGGAGGGAGTGGTGGTTGGTTGATGTCCTCGTGCCTTGCTATTATATGCAAGTACCAGTCGCGTCACGCCGGTGCTGCAGACAGGTAGCGATGGGTTCCGCCGCGTCGTCACCATCGTTCCACCCCTCCGAAACCCTAGCCTCCGTCCGCCCACGTCACCGCCGTTGAGTCACCGCCGGGCGACGTCACGGCTAACCACCCCCGGCCCCCCTCTCGGCGCCGCAGATTGTCGAGCCCTAGGGTTCCCAAGAAACGGGTCGGTCGGGTCGGACGCGCGACCCGGTCACCCTAGGGTTTTCTCGCGCGGGTCGGGCTTGGGTTTGCTCTTCGGGCTGGGTTGCTGCAATTTCGGATCAAGCGGGCCTGGTCGTGTGGGCTGTTTTTGTGCATAGATGGGCCTGGGTTGCTTCATGGGCTTGGCCGAACAAAAGAGAAGGAGAAAAAGGAATCCGGGCCGCGCCCGAACCAGCCGCTACCGAGCCGGGTCGGGCCCAACCCGAGGATCCGACCCGGTTCGGTTTTTATAATTATAATAAAATAATATTTTTAAAACAAAAAAATAATAAATAAATAAATAAAATTATTTCCCAAAAAAGCCAAAAAGTCAAAAAAAGCCAAAAATGATTTATATTTTCAGAAAAATATCAAAAATCCCAAAAATGCTTTTTATGTAAAAAAAAAAAAAAAAATGTTTTTCCACCATAAATGCATGGAAAATCCCTCAAATCCCTTATTCTGATTTTTTCTGATTTTTCTGGTTGTGCAGGAGTGAGTATTTCTTCTTATACTTCGCTTGGATTTCTAATCGATCCACCCCAAACCGATTAGTGGCGACTCCGTTTTAAAATTAAAACATAGGTTAAAAAACTTGGACTATTAAATCGTGAATTGGTGGATTTTGGAGAGTTCGGGCTAAAATAAACCTAGCTGAACCATTAGCTTCCGTAGGTACCCGCTGAAGAAAAAAGAGGTCACGACACTAAAGACGAGCCATACCCACATGACACGTACTTTACATAGTATGTCATCAACTCAATTTTGATGTGCCATTCCTACTAGGACCAAGTGCAAAAAAGCCTTGTGAAATAAGTTGATTATGTTCCAAAAGATGGTCCAGTTCTTACTAATTATAATCCTTGTGACTCTTAAATAAGCGACACTACAGTCGGACTAGGACCAAGCGCAAAAAAGCCTCTTCGCAATATTCTAGCAAGAATAAAATTTAATTCAAAGATATTTTTTTTTTGGGTTTTCCTCTTTAAAGCAAACAATCAAATAATGGATATATATATATATCAATCCACAATCTTATGTTATTTTTCTCAATAAGAACACAAAATAAATCAACAATCATATCCAAGTTGTTATGGATATTGATGGAAGGCTTATATATTCAAATTTGAAAATTGGTATATGAATTATCGTAGTCAAATGGTCATGGATAAGATGAAAGATTTTCCGTATCTCGATATCAAACTTAAAGATTAGATGGTCAATCCAGGTATGTTGTTAAGTTAGAAAATTTTCCTAACTTGAGGGGTATCTTACGATTTTGTGGATATGGCATTATTTAATTAAATATCTAACACATTCAAATATCCAACAAAATATGTCTAACATCTAATAGGATATATTAGAATATACCGAATCACTCAAATTTAGGGATCATATAATATTCTTAATCAAATTGATGATAAACGGGATAATTACCTAATTCAGATTATTGCGCGGATAAGTTTCCAAGATCGGGCGAACACAGATTGCGGGATGGCTCAACGATGGTGCCTCACGTTATAAGCAATAGGAAATCTCAAGTGGTGGTCCGTGCTTCACTGACTTGGCTTGGAAAAGTCAACAAGGATGACCAGCACAGCGGGGGTAGCCACGAGAAGACTTGAATGGCAATGATGGGCTTTCTCAAGCACGGAACACCCTCAGCGTTGAACTGGACCACCGCAGAAGCACTATCCTGGGCAGAGAAAAATTGGAGCTACGTAGTGAAGCTCTGCGCCGCTGGGCCTATTCTGAAACGCTAGCAATTGACCGAACAGGTCAACGGGAACTCCTTTGCCGGTGGCCGCCTTGATTCGTGCAAGATGGAAGCACTGGTGAGACTGATCCGTGACTGAGGAGATGCGGCGGTGAAGGCGCGACAACGATGGTGGGGTGGCGATGATCTCAGTTCGACACAGCAGAGCTCAGACTGTCAGGACAGCAGCGGAGACGTCGCGGGGCAGCTTACGATCTCGGGTCACGCCAGTGGGAGCGACGTAATGGGCGACGTCATTGATGTCCGAAGAGCACAGGCGTCGTCGATGGCGGGATAACAGCGGCGTCGTCGTTGAAGGTCGAGCAACTGCGGGCGGAAGCTTGTAGGTGTCGGGTTGGTCTCTCAATTGTGAATCCCCCTTCTTGCTGAAGAAAGGCCCCCTTTTATAGTGCCTGCCTTGTACAGAAAAAAAAGGAAATTTTAATAAAAAAAGAATCGTTAAAATCCACATTTCCTCCATTATCTCCTCCATGGGTATCATGTGTTTTCCTCAATATTTTTCCTTGCATTACGAAATTAGAAATACAAATAACAATGGACGATATGCTGTCGTGGCCTTGCTCCTCCTTCATATTCACTTTCCCCAAATAACTGAGCACGTACAAATATACCGGGAATCCATACTGATTGCTTTCTTTTCTTTATTGACCGAATTTGATATGCCTGAATATAAAGCAATTCACCCATCTCATATGTAAGAATATTTCGAAATATTCTCCCATCGGATGACAAAAATAATAGCCTAGTTAATCACAATACAATTTTCAGCTACAAGCTCGGGTCAAATTTTATCATCACGGGTTCAGTCCAATCAATCCAATTCAAAATCATTTATTCAAGTCCATTTACCGGTTCATAAATATGAAAATCTATGGGCCTATTAACTACTAATGCAAGTGCTCCTATTATCTAATGATATGCAATCTTAACTAATATTTTTTTGTTGAGGTTTAGCCCTTAATTTTTTATACAATAAATAACTAATTGGATTGCCAAAATTTAGGTGCCAACATATATGAAAAATAGAAACAAAGAGTGGTTTAATTCTACGGCTCAATTAATGTTTCATCAAACTATTGGTTCAACTTGACAAACTAAAGTAATATATATATATATATATATATATATATATATATATATATATATATATATATATATATATATATATATATATTTGTTCAGATATCTTATTAATATAACAAAATACAACAGTGTCTCCTATTTGATACTCAATTTATTAGCCATTAGATCTACAATGAATTTTCAGAATAATAGCTAGCCATCCCCTCATCTTTAAGGCTTTTGCCCTTAGTTATGGAGGCAGCGACATTCTTTGCAATTTGCTTGTTCGTATCAATGTAAGCTCCTTGTGTGATTTCCACATATATTCTACTTTGACAACATTGAATGACTTTTTCAAATTCCTATATATAATTTGCTTGGATTATAATTGTTAAGACTTGCCTCAGCATTTGCTTTTCCAACAATTAGAGACATTATCTTTGTGAATCACCGACCAGCGGCTTATGAACAATCAAGTAATACCTACATACATCATATACAAGCTCTTTGCTTGATATCTCTGCCCTTTTTAAATTGCACACACATCAAGTGGCTTAAAGAGAAAATAGAAAACAGATGATTACCTGTAAAAGTACCAAAATGGTTTGATTTCAATCATTGCCTGTGTTATAAGAACCAAAATGGTTTGACTTTAATGTTAACTGTTAGCTGAGATAAGTCTTCCCTTTCATGTATTATCCTTCAAATTTTTGCAGGTTTGTTGGCAAAAAGTCCCTCAAGTTATCCCTTCAAGTGAAAAGAAACTTAATAATAAGGTTAAAAAAAAATGTAAAACTAATCCTAAAACTTGTCTATTCATTATGACCAATTTCTAACAAAAAAAAAATTCATGATTTATTAAATAACATGAGGTGCGTTCTCTTTGCAAGTATGTTGATAAGGATCTTTTGTGTGATAACTAGCTAGTTTATGAGGAATAACTGTATAGTCCTGCAAACCAAACAGGTTAAATAAGCACAATTTTTACCGTAAAGAATAAGTTAATTTTTAACATGTCCTTTCTTAAGAAAATGGCAGCATTAACATAAAATTATCATATTATTCGTGTTGAATGATCGCAAGATAGAATGGCAAGTATAATTAACATATTGTGGAGAACAAGCGTCATTTGCATTCTGCACAATTTCTTAGAAAAGATGAGGATTTATGGGATATTTGACGATTATTTTTAATCAGAATTTAGAAGGTAAGAGATTCACGGAGTACTTACTAATTGTTCTAAATATATATGTGTGTATAGGTTTTTCATGAATTTTCTTTGTAAAACTGTGAGGTTGAATTGGTCATTGATGTTTCTTAATCGACTGTAATGATTAACATTCCACAGCACACTTTAATAACAACACCAAATTTAAACTATAGTCAGCATCGGTCTTTGAACTATATTTTGCCAAAACTTTAGTTACTCTTTTAAACAATATCTCACATTGTTTTCATTTGTACCGTAGTAATAGTGAATGTCCTACAATCTAAATTTTAATTCAAAACAATTGTCAAATATACCATAAATCTCTCATTTTGAGGTCGTAAATATTTCTCATTTTAACGTTTGTCTATATAAATTATTAATAATATTGATATATAAAAAAGAATATTAACAAATAATCATGATACAACAAATACAAAATTGTGACTAAATAACTTAAAGCCGTAACAAAGGCAAAATCTATTATAAAATAACATTTAAAATAATATATGAAAAAATTATAGTCTTAGGAGTGAGTGGGATATTTCACCGACATACAAGTTAACTAGCTCTTTCAAAAGCTACGAGTGGCCTTGGGACTCTCAAATAGTTAACAAACTATGGTTCCATTGCTAATGTGAATGAATATGTGGTGCCCATTGATACTGCTCTTCACGTGATTCCTTTTACCGTGAATTGCGGATTGTTGTAGGCCAAAAATCGAAATAGAAAAAGACCAGTCGTCTTGATCAAGACCACAATGTGGAATTATAAACCGTGAAATGCAGCATCTTCTTCCTTAGTAGCACAAGTCGTCACTAGCCAAATATTAAAATAAAAAAAAGACCAGTCACCTCAATCACGACCACAAAGTAGAATTATAAACCGTGAAACGCGGAATCTTCTTCCTTAGTAGCACAAGTCGTCACTAGCCATATATTAAAAAAAAAAAAGACCAATCACCTCAATCACGACCACAAAGTAGAATTATAAACCGTGAAACGCGGAATCTTCTTCCTTAGTAGCACAAGTCGTCACTAGCCAAATATTAAAATAAATAAAAAAAGACCAGTCACCTCAATCACGACCACAAAGTAGAATTATAAACAATCCAAAAATATTGCGAGTGCATCAAGTGGCTTAAAAATATGGAAAACGGATTTCAAAATGATTCGACTCTAATCATTGCTCGTTCAATAAGTACTTTATACGATCTATTATGATCAGTACAACAAAATGAAATTATTGAAAGAGAACATATAGATAAGGACGGGCCACACTCACGTGACACGTACTTTATACAACATGTCATCAACTCAATTTTGATGTGGCTTGATATTTCACGCGGGTGTTATCAAACCCATGTTCAACTCATCTTGATTACTAGCTCAAGCCCCAAATGTAACAGCTCAAATAATGTTTCATCAACTATTGGTTCAACTTGACAAACTAAAGTAATCTTCTTTGGTTTTTTTTTGTTGGTTCAGATATCTGATTAATATGACAAAATACAACAGTGTCTCCTATTTGATAATAAATTTATTAGCCATTAGATCTACAATGAATTTTCAGAATAATAGCTAGCCAACTCCTCATCTTTAAGGTTTTTCCCTTTAGTTATGGAGGTAGCAACATTCTTTGCAATTTGCTTATTCGTATCCACATAGGCTTCTGGTGTGATTCCCATATATATTCTACTTTGACGACATTAATTGACTTTGTCAAACTCCTCTATATAATTTGCTTTGGATTATAATTCTTAAGAGTTGCCTCAGTATTGCCTTTCCAGCAATTCGAGACCTTATCTTTTTGGATCGCCGACCAGCAGCCTATAAACAATCAAGTAATATCTACGTACATTATATACAAGCTCTTTGCTTGATATCTCTGCTTTTTTTTAAATTGTACAGACATCAAGTGACTTAAAGTGAAAATAGAAAACCGATGATTACCAGCTGTAAAAGTACCAAAATGGTCTGACTTTAATGTTAACTGTTAGCTGAAATAAGTCTTCCCTTTCATGTATTTTCTTTCAAATTTTTGCAGGTTCGTTGGCAAAAAGCCCCTCAAGTTATCCCTTTAAGTGAAAAGAAACTTAATTATAAGGAAAAAAAATGTAAAACTAATCCTAAAACTTGTTTATTTACTATGACCAATTTCTTACAGAAAAAATTCATGATTTATTAAATAACATGAGGGGCGTTCACTTTGCAAGTATGTTGCTAAGGATCTTTTGTGTGATAACTAGCTAGTTTATGAGGAATAATTGTTTATCATGCAAATCAAACAGGCTAAGTAAGCACAACTGTTTACCGTAAAGTATAAGTTAATTTTTTACATATCCTTTCTTAAGAAAATGGCAGCATTAACACAAAATTGTCACATTATTCAGGTTGAGTAATTGCAAGATGGAATGCCAAGTAAGTATAATTTACATATTGTGGAGAAGAAGCGTCATTTGCATTCTGCAAAATTTCTTAGAAAAGATGAGGATTAATGGAATTTTTGACGATTATTTTGAATAAGAATTTAGAAGGTAAGAGATTCACGGAGTACTTACGAATTGTTTTAAATGTGTGTGTAGGTTTTTCATGAATTTTCTTTGTAAACTGTGAGGTTGAATTGGTCATTAGTTTTACCTAATCGACTGTACAGATTAACATTCTGAAGCACACTTTTACAACAACACCAAGTTTAAACTATAGTCAGCATCAGTCTTTGAGTTATATTTTCCCAAAACCTTAGTTTATCTTCTAAACAATATATCATACTATTTTCATTCTTACCATGGTAATTGTGAATGTCTTACAATCTAAATTTTAATTCAAAAAATGTCAAATATATCATAAATCTCGCATTTTGAGGTCATAAATATTTCTCATTTTAATGTTTGTCTATGTAACTTATTAATTATATTCATATTTATAAAAAAAGAATATTAACAAAGAATCATGATACAACAAAATTAATATATACAAAATTGTGAAAAATAATTAACTTAAAGCAGTAATAAAGGCAAAATCGATTAGAAACTAACATGAAAAAATAATACATGAAAAAACTATATTCCTAGGAGTGAGTGTGCTTGGAATATGTCACTGACATACAAGTTAACCAGCTCTTTCAAGAGCTGTGAGTGGCCTTGGGACTCTCAAATAGATGACGAAGTATGGTTCCATTGCTAATGTGAACGAGTGTGGTACCCATTGATATTGCTCTTCACATGATTTCAATTACCATGAATTGTGGATTGCAATAGGCCAAAAATTAAAATAGAAAAAGACCAGTCGCCTTGATCAACAGTTCGACGTGGAATTATAAACAATCGGAGTACTAATGCGGGTAGGTTGTTTGCGGGATGCATTTTAAAATTTAAAGTATGTTTCCACTACCAAGTAAACCGTGAAATGCGGAGTCTTCTTCCCTAGTAGCAAAAGTCGTCACTGGCCAAATATTAAATAAAGTAAAGACCAGTCGCCTCAATCAAGACCACAAACTGGAATAATAAACAATCTAGAAATATT
The DNA here is from genome assembly GCA_014182395.1 of Eucalyptus sp. ANBG9806169. NCBI lineage: Eukaryota > Viridiplantae > Streptophyta > Magnoliopsida > Myrtales > Myrtaceae > Eucalyptus > Eucalyptus sp. ANBG9806169. Next base: position 78,537 of record CM024579.1, read on the forward strand.
GCACGCGCATCAAGTGGCTTAAGAATATGGAAGACGGATGCCTACCGCTGTTAAAAGTGCCAAAATGATAATAATAATAATAATAATAATAATGATGATGATAGAAACAGAAAGTGGTTTAACTCTACAGCTCAAATAATGTTTCATCAAACTATTGGTTCAACTTGACAAACTAAAGTAATCGTCTTTTTTTTTTCGCTTAGATAGCTGATTAATATGACAAGTTACAACAGTGTCTTCTATTTGATACTAAATTTATTAGCCATTAGATCTACCATGAATTTTCAGAAAAATGGTTGGCCATCCCCTCATCTTTAAGGTTTTTTCCTTTAGTTATGGAAGCAGAGACATTCTTTGCAATTTGCTTGTTCGTATCAAGGTAGGCTCCTTGTGTGATTTCCATACATATTCTATGACAACATTGAATGACTTTGTCAAATTTCTCTATATAATTTGCTTGGATTATAATTCTTAAGATTTGCCTCGGCACTTGCTTTTCCAGCAATTCAAGACATGATCTTTGTGAATCGCCGACCAGCAGCTTATGAACAATCAAGTAATATCTACATACATGATATAAAAGCTCTTTGCTTGATATCTCTGCTATTATTAAATTGCACACAGATCAAGCGGCTTAAAGAGAAATAAGAAAACAGATGATCATCAGCTGTAAAAGTACCAAAATGGTTTGACTTTAATCATCACCCATGTTGTAAGTACTTTATACCGTCTGTCATCATCGAAATGAGATTACAATTTTATATCGCCTGTGTAATAAGTACCAAAATGGTTTGACTTTAATGTTAACTGTTAGCATAAATAATTCTTACCTTTCATGTATTATCTTTCAAATTTTTACAGGTTTGTTGGAAAAAAGCCCCTCAAGTTATCCCTTTAATTGAAAAGAAACTTAATTATAAGGGGCAAAAAAATGTAAAACTAATCCTAAAACTTGTCTATTTATTATGACCGATTTGTAACAAAAAATTTCATGATTTATTAAATAACATGAGGAGCGTTCTGTTCGCAAGTATGTTGATGAGGATCTTTTGTGTCATAACTAACTAGTTTACGAGGAATAATTATATAGTCCTGCAAAACAAACAGGTTAAGTAAGCACAATCTTTTACCGTAAAGAATAACTAAATTTTTTACGTGTCTTTTCTTAAGAAATGGCAGCATTAACGTAAAATGATCATATTATTCATGTTTGAATAAAATGCCAAGTAAGTATAATTTACATTTTGTGGAGAAAATAGTCATTTGCACTCTGCACAATTTCTTAGAAAAGATGAGGATTTATGGAATATTTGACGATTATTTTGAATCAAAATTTAAAAGGTAAGAGATTCATGGAGTACTTACGAATTTATATATATATATATATATATATATATATATATATATATATATATATGTATGTATGTATGTATAGGTTTTTCAAGAATTTTCTTTGTAAAACTGTGAAGTTGAATTGGTCATTGGTTTTTCTTAATCGACTGATTGACATATTTCAAAGCACACTTTTACAACAATACCAAGTTTAAAATATAGTCAGCATTGGTCTTTGAGTTTTATTTTCCCAAAACCTTAGTTTATCTTCTAAACAATATCTCATACTATTTTCATTCGTACCATAGTAATCGTGAAAGTCTTACAATCTAAATTTTAATTCAAAATAATTGTCAAATATACCATAAATCTCTCATTTTTGAGGTCATAAATATTTCTCATTTTTAACTTTTGTCTATATAACTTATTAATTATATATATATATATATAAGAATATTAACAAACAATCATGATACAACAAAATTTAATATTTACAAAATTGTGAAAAATAACTAACTTAAAGTAGTAACAAAGGCAAAATCGATTATAAAATAACATTTAAAATAATATATGACAAAATTATAGTCTTAGGAGTGAGTGTGCTTGGGACATGTCACCGACACACAGGTTAATCAGGTCTTTCAAGAGTCGTGAGTGGTCTTGGGATTTTCAAATAGTTGACGAACTATGATTCCATTGCTAATGCGAATGAGTGTGCGGTGCCTATTGATACTGCTCTCCACGTGATTTCATTTACCGTGAATTGCGCATCGTTGTAGGTCAAAAGTTAAAATAGAAAAAGACCAGCCGCCTTGATCAAGACCACAAAGTGGAATTATAAACAATCGGAGCACTAAGGCAGGTCGGTTGTTTGCATGATTTCTTTGCATTTTAAAATGTAAAGTATGATTCCACTACCAAGAAAACTGTGAAATGCGGGACCTTCTTCCTTAGTGGTACAAGTCGTCACTGGCCAAATATTAAAATAAAAAAAAGGCCAATCGCCTCAATCAACACCACAAAGTGGAATTATAAACAATCCAAAAATATTGCACGCACATCAAGTGGCTTAAAGATATAGAAAACGGACGCCTATCAGCTGTTAAAAGTGCCGAAATGATTCCGTAGTGCAATGGAGGTCCCTAACCTAAGCCATGGGCCTTCCTGATCGCCCATCGACCCCGTCCAGGTAAGTAATCATTGCTCGTGTAATAAGTATTTTATACGATCTATTATCATCGATACAACAAAATGAAATTATTAAAAGAGGACATATAGATAAGGATGGGCCACACCCACATTACATGTACTTTTATACAGCACGTCATCAACTCAATTTTGATGTGCCTAGTTCTATTAAGCGGCTTGATATTTCATGTGGGTGTTCCCATGTTCAACTCATCTTGATTACTAACTCAAGCCCGAAATGTAACTATATGAAAAAGAGAGAGAGAGAGTGGTTTAATTCTACAACTCAAAGAAATATTAATTTTAATACATTTCTCGCTGATATGTGCATGTAGGTGGCTGTGGGAATCAATATGAGGTGACGATTAGGGTTTCAAATTTATTAAAAACCTTCAATAAAAATGTGAATAATTAACTTGAAATATTAGCAAAGGCAAAATAATTAAAACTCACATAAAGAATAATATAAAAAAAAATTATGTGACTGTGGAACCCAATGAAATTGCTCTTCATGTGATTCCCTCTGTTATTAACTTTATGTCGTTTGTCGAGACCTACTTCAATCTTTCCTTTTTAAGGTTTTTTGTTCATTAAACTCTGTTTTGAAAACCATAATGATTATAATCAAATGAAAGATTCCACTTTGCATCTTAGTTTACCTTATTTCAAGGCTCTTGTTAGAAAGTAAAGAGTCATTGCGCTTACTTTTCTCATAGATCCGAGCTGGTCAGTAACTTAAATGAAAAGCAAAAGGAGTCGCATGAGGATACCTTAAGACTAAAGTTGGACCGCCATCTAAATCAAGTGTGCAGTATAACTTTTTTTTAGGGCTTTTGAAATGTTTGTCGACCCACATTTTATAACTTAACTGGAAAAGCACTACCTATATTAATTTTGATACCTTTCTAGGTTTTTATTAAGTCCCCCATGGATGTAAAATGGTATATAGATCGAAACATCTCTAAATATAAAATGGCCATGTTATTGATTTATATATTGAATAGTAATTGTTGATAATATTCTATTAATAACACCCGAGATTTAGTACAAGAGATCTAACGATCAGAATCTTAATGAAGATCCAAATTGCTAGAAATAAGAAAGGGATAGATATCGATTATATCAACTATAGGGATCCGAAATGTAACCTTGTTCAAGTTTGTCATTGGCCAAGAACAAGAGTGAGAAATGACCGCTCTCGATCTTCTCAATCAAGACAAAATTCGTAAATTTTAATTAATTTCTTGGCATTATATAATTTAAATTGCAGTTCCCTCAAGTGGCCTAAAAATAATTATAAAAAAAAAAAAAAAATATGATTGCCAGCTGTTAAAGTAAGAAAATGATTCGACTCGGAAGATCACTTGTTTCTTTTTTTTTGCGGAAACTTGTTTCTTGTTGAATAAGTACTTTTTGTAGTCTACATTGTCCATATAACAAGATGTAATTAGAAGAACAAATAGAGAAGGACAGGCCACACCCACACGCGTTCGTGATGATTAGGATTTCAAATGTATTTAACACCTTCAATGAAAATGTAAATAATTAACTTGAAATATTAACAAAGGCAACATATGTTAAAACTAACATTTAGAATAATATATGAAAAATATAGTCTTCCACCCGTGCAACAAATAGGCAACATTGACGAATGGCCTTGGGTCTCTCAAATAGTTTGTAAACTATAATTCAGCACTGCCGCTGCTCATGTGAGTTGTTGGTTGGTATCTAGTGATATTGCTCTCCACGTAATTTCATTTGTCGGTACATTTGCTTAAACTTTATGTTGTTTGTCGAGCCCGATCTCTGTATTTTTGTGCCTTTTAAGGCTTTCATATTAAACGTTTCTTTGAAAATCATAATAATTATAATCAAATGAAAGATTTCCTTTTGCATCTTGGTTTACCCGATTCCAAGGCTCCTGTTAGAAGGCCTAGTCATGGCACTTATTTTTCTCAGAATTCTGAGTGGGCCAAAAAAAACCTATATGAAAAGCCAAAAGTGCATGAGGATACCTTATGACTAAAGCTGGACCGTCATCTCAATTAAGTATCCTAAATAAGCCTAGATTTTATTTTAGGACTTTCGAATTGTTTGTCAGCCTGAAATATTAGGTCAATATATTTACAATTGATCCCAAATTTGAGATCGGGTTTGCAGTTTAACAAGAAAAGCACCATCCATATTAATTTTTATACCCTTCTGGATTTTAATTATGTAACAACCTGACTCCATCTTCAAGGTCACAAGCGACGGGGGTTATATTTTTGTGACATCCTAGGCTTGTCGCCGTCCCATATTTCTTTCTTTTAGTAATCTTTGAGTAAGCACATGCAGAAGCGATACGACAACACCAATCACCATAACATCAATAACATCAACAAGTAGTAGGAAAAACACACATGCAAACATGTATACATGACAACTACTATATTGACATAATTCATTTCAAACATATACAAGCCCATTCACTTAGGCCAAGCTCCTTCTAAAAAATTAACTGGTCCCTTCCAAAAAGTTGTCAAGCTTAGAGGTAACCCTATCTCCTCTAACGAGATGCTAATCAAAAGCAGTACCCCTACAAGGATTGGCCACCTAGAGTCATCTACAGTGCCGTTAGGCGAGCCATCGTCACTTGGTCCAAGTGGCCCGCAAAACCCATAGAGGGGCCCAACAAAGTCCCCATCAAACCACACATAACAAGCTTGGTAATTGTGGGGGATGAGATTGTCGTAGCCTTCCTTGACCCAGACGTTAGTAGTGACCCTCCGCTATTTGGCGTCCTCCCTAAAGATGTCCATAATTGAGACTTCCATATTTACAAGCACATTCAAACGCATGAAGCATGTGGGCAGCGAATCCATACCTACAAGTCTGAAAAAGGCAACTAGTGAGTCATGATTTCGATAACTAAACCCACTAATTTTCGGATAGGAGGATGCCTCACCTTTCAACAAACGCATAACTTATCCAAAACATTTATTGACAGCAAATCAATAGCAACACAAAAGCCTTGTCTTATTTAGAACATGTGAAATCCTCACTCATTAATATGCAAGCATAAACCAAGATCCATTCCATAAGATGAGGAACTTATGCACATGGGATTCATTTATTAATAGCCAAAATCTATCGACTCCTTTGGAATCCAATGGACATTTGAAATCCATCGGTCTACAGCTTAACCGAAATCCATCGATTCTTCCAAAATCCATCGGGCAACGTCACCAAAATCCATCGGTCGACGACAAAAAATTAGTTTCTCATGTGACCATGCATCAAGCAACACAATCCAATTATTATCTTCACTTTTAGTCAAAGGACCAAAAGGCGTGCCATGCATATGTGTGTGAAATGAATTACCGAAATCATGACGTTGAACATGCCAAGCACAAATCAAAGATCGCAGCTTGATTTGACACGTTTGAACACCGATCTAGTACCAAACTTAGTTTAAGAATGATATGCCTTAACATCGCATCTAAATCAAGGAAATAACAAGTTCTTACAAAAACGTTTTCCAAATCAATTTGAATTGAAGCAAAATGGAAGCATATCAAATCAGCACACTAGCCGAACTTCTTCCAAAGCAACTTGAGCAAAAGTACGAGCTGAAGCTCAACAAGCAAGAACTGAAACTCATCCAACAATAATCATGGTCTAAACCGACCCAAACAAAGCACTAGCTGAACCTCATCAAGCAAGTACAACGTTCCAAACAATTTCAATCAAGGACTCGCTACACATTCAAAATAATTTAACACAACGCCTTGACTAAATATTAGTAAGTTCACTTACAACTATCTAAACGGTGGCCTAAACACCGATAGCAATTGGGGCAAGAAGGATGCCCAAGAAAGCCGAGTGGAAGAAAGAGAGAGGTGGTTAGTGATGGAGAGGAAGAGAGGAGTTTGTGTGTCTAAACCTTGGGCAAGAATGAGTCATCTCCCTATTTATAGAGCTCTCTCCAATAATTGTCTTGCTAAGGATTTTAATGAGAAGGACTCAAGTGGCAAGTCTAATGAGTAGGGTGGCAAGACTATGAGATCAATCCTAAAATGTTCTAGAATCCATGTGTCAAGCTTCTAATTGGTCTATCTAGGCCATGACTCAACCTATAATGATAGTCCTAAATTGATGAGGTGGTCTCCCTATTCCTTCCCAAAAGTGGCATCCATAGCTTTCTTGCAATACACCATTATCGGTTTTAATTTGTCTCAAGTCAAGAAGCATTAAAGGAAGACAATAATTAGATGGCAACTTGGTCTTCAAGTCTCATTCTGGAGGAAATGATTAGTCCTAAACAATTAGGGATACCTAAGCATATGACTCAACTTGGTACTAATGTATTAAAGTCCAAAGGTATTTAATGCGTCTTTATCTTAAATCTAAGAAGGCTTGACTTTGCCTTGTTCTTCATTATGGGAGTGTAGCCCTTTCTTCTTGCCTTCATGGTCTCACTTTTGGCTCATTTTAGGGCAATGATGGTCCTAGGTAGTTAAGGACACATATGCCTATGAATCATTACTTTCATTAATTGTCATGGTTCTTATTTTTCAAGAAGTTTGACTAATCTAACTTGGTCTTCAAGCTTCTTAAATAGGCGTGTGACTCGCCCTCCAATTATGTGCTAAAATCCAAAAGTCATGATCATCTTTAAGAAGCAAGACCATTTTGTGCCAAGTGGCTTGATGAGTCAATACTTACATTTATTAACTAGCTTCTAAAAGCATTTAATGCTTCATGGGAAAAGTGACTAAATTGAAGGCCATCTCATTGGGTGGGAATTATTCAAGTCTAACCGCAATCGACTATCTTATTTAGTCCGAGATTTGCGCTTAAGCCATGATTGAACGAAGCCGGCCACAACCAAGCTTAATCGGCAAAACCAAATTCGGAAATCCCCTTTACCGTGTAAAAGGGAACTTAGTTGGGTCCAAGGTCTAGTCCTTGGGCCTGTTAACTAGTCCTAGGGCCGGTCCTATGACCAATTCAAGATCCTGCACCACAATCCATGGTCAATTCGAAACTGGACCACATTGAGTTCATTTAAGTAGATTCTCGATTGTCATGTAATCGTATGGGATCGATCAATCTGCCTCAACAAACGGTCGCATTGAATCGATTCATGATCGTTCACGATCAGTACAATGACCGTGTGGAATCAATCCATAACCATCTATTAATCGATCTGTGACGGTACGTGATCGTCCCATGACCAATTCTTATTGTCGAATAACCTGTCCATAGTCAAATACTCTATTCGAGTATAATCAATCCTTTAGTCGCCTATTCTTCAACAAGCTAAATGGCTCATAATCAACCCTAGAGTCGGCTTATAGCCTACTCCCTACATTGGCGTGCCAATCCTTAGCCTACTAATCAGAATTAAGGTAAGGGTCAAAATCAAGGATGTTACCGTTGACACCTAAATTTTGGTGACCTAGTCATTTATTTATCGCATTAAAAATTAAAGATTAATTTTTAACACCTAAACAAAAATAACATATAGTTTTAGAAGCATTTATTATTTAGTTTATATTATTTTTATCGCATTTGCATTGGACTGACAACAGATGAGCTTTAATTTTGTGAGTTGGGAGATAAATATATTTCGGAAATGATTTGTTCTATTCTTCCAATATTCGATGCTATGACGAGAGATTTTTCAGGGTTATATTTCTTAGCAGAAAGGAAGTTTGAATCTGATGGAAAAAGTGAAAAAGGAAATAAAATATTCCACAAAAATTAAGTCCCTCACTTATAAAAGGGCTGCTCGCGTACAGACATCGGGGGGAGTTCTTTTTTCATTTTTGGGTCAAAGTTAGCAAAAGGGGTACTGAGAGAGAGAGAATTTTTTTGTCAAAGTTAGCAAAAGGGGTACTGAGAGAGAGAGAGAGAGAGAGAGAGAGAGAGAGAGAGAGAGAGAGAGAGAGAGGAGAGGGGGATGTGAAAGGGGTGAAGAAAGAGGGGACGTGAGAGAGAGAAAAAGAAGAAGAAAAAAAGGAGAAAAAACAAAAAAAAAAAAAAAAAAAAGAAAGAAGAAGTAAGAGTTGTCGTCGATGCCCTGCTTCACTGTCCCGCCCCAATCGCTGTTGCCGCTAGAACTTCGAACACCGACCCCCGCACTCACCACCACCGCCGCTAACGCTAGTAGCCCGAGCCAATCGCCACACCCCGCGCTCGCCATCGCTGCAACAACCCAAGCCAATTGCTGCACCCCCGAAATCCACTTGCCACTGCTGCAACCTGCACCTCCGCGCCCCTGCTCTACCACGCCTCCGCCCTACTCCACGCCTCTGTCCAAGCCAGTCGCCATGCCCCCTGCGTCTGCCATTGCTGCAGCAACCCACGAGCATCGCCGCGCCGGCCAGCGATCCTTCGCGATCCACCGCCTCCGCACCCCTGCTATAGCACCCATGACTCCGACTACTCACTACCGCCCTATTACCCCTTGTCAGAGCTTCGAACGCTGGCGTCTCCATATGCCATCGTTGCCCTCCTCCCATAGCTACCCGTCCCCGCAGCTAACCGAGCACCACCACACACCAGAGGTCACCTGTTGAGCGAATTCCGTTCAGTTCAAATTTGGTAATATTATTTGCAGAATTATGTAATTATCTTATCTAAATTTGATTTGGATATTGTATTGCCTAATATATGCTTTTCAATATCTTATGTGTATAGTTGAATGATAGGCATATTTCCAATTAGGATTTATTGCCTAAAGCATAACTGCACATCGATTTTTTATTCCATCTATAAGGCTTTAGATGAAATAATTAATCATGTGGGACTAAAATTGATATTTTGATCTTTAAGGTTTAAGATCAATTTATCAATTTTATTAGCGAAATAATAAAATTGATTAAATATTGTTTCCTAATTCAAACAATGGATAATGTCTTTGATGACCGTGAATGATTTGGTGCTAATCTTTTAATTGCTTTATTTATCTCAAAAATACAAAAAAGATTGCATTTGCATATCATGTAGATTAGAATTGATTTCCTAGATAAAATTGCATTACATAATAGTTAGATTCTTTTCTAAATATATTATAATGCATGGTTAGATGGTATCTAGGTTAGATAATATCTTTGAATTAAATTGCATGTCGAGATAAATTTCTAAGTTAAGATAGGATTTAGATTAGTCTATTTCCTAACTTACAAATAGATAATATCTTACTTTAGTTAGATTTTTTATTTTTAGCAATTTTTATTACGAATTTTTATAAAAATACAAAAATATCATGCGCATGTCATATAGAATTAGGTTCATGAAATGCATGTTATTTAGTAATTGTTACTAGGTCCATTTAATTAGAAATTGCCCGTCATTAGAATTGGGCAATTTAGTTAAATCGCATGACATGTAGCTTAAATTTCATTAAACAAGAGAAAATCCTAAAAAAGATTGAGTGATTTCATGCTAATTAGGAATCATATTTAGGGCTTTTGATGTGAATTTTGAGCTAACATTGCAGATACTTTTGTTGCAACGAGATAAGTCCCGTAATTTATTCATTGCTTTCTTGGTGTTAAATTGGTGATTTGCGCACCGGCATGATCACCTCACATGTTAGGAAGTAAATTAAAATTAATTCAAGCTGCCTAAAAGCATTTTTTTTTTCAAAATACAAGAAAAATGTACCGAAAGAACGTTAAAGAAATCTAACGTAATTAAGTCCCCGAACTTACAATCTCTAGTTCATAGGAGTAAAGTAAATCTCCCGTTACTTTACTTGGATTTCTAATTGACCCACCAAAAATATATTAGTGGCGATTCCTAATTAATAATCTTTTGCATGCTAAATACTTGAACCTAAGTTACGAATTGGTATGGGCTTGGGAGAGCCCGAGCTAAGTCCAGGGCTTAATAATCCATTAGTCAAACCCTAGGTAGAGCACCCAAGATTAGGTTGCAACAGTTACAAATTAGGTCCACCCTCCACATTCATTATTAAATGAGTGAAACGTGGAAGAATTAAATAGGCAAACTTAATCAAAATACACACGAAACTTATCCAAGCATAATAAAATTCACTGGCCATACAATATTTATTAAAAAAAAAAATTCCTAAGCATCTTCAAAATTACTTTGATATATAGGAAAGTTACTAATCACACATGAATGTTACAAATAAATGAAAAGGTACCACATCACATATTTTACCTTTCAAAAGGGCGCTTGCCATTTACATTGATCCGGCCAACACAAAGAGAAAGAAAAAAGGAAAAAGTTAAAAAAAACTTAAAATCTAAAAAAATTGTCAACATCAACGCCAGCTATATCATGTAAAACTGTCGGCGTCCACATCAGCGGTGACCAAAATTTACCGAATGACTCAATTGACAAAACGTGAAAAGATTAAAAACTAAATTGACACAATTAAAAAATGTATAATTGAATTGGTATAATTGCAACAGGTTTTAAGACTTTGTTGGTAATTTTACTTATATGAAACCATATAAGAAGTATCTTTAGCTTATGCTTTTACCTAACCAAATAACTCTTGCTCTCAACTAAATGAAGGCCAACTAAAATGGGAATATTTAAAGGTAATTTAGTCCATGTGCGGACTTGATTGCGTATGGAGCCATAGAAGAGTCGGAAATAACGTGACCCTAAAATCATTTTTGGTTAAGGCGCATTTGGGAACATTTTCTTTAGTCAAATAAGCAAATTTAAAACATTCAATCCGTGAATAATGAAAATGTCCGATGAAGATAAGCTGCAAGTTTACGACACTAAATTGAAAGCAAATTAACATGTTCAAACTTCATTAGCAAGAAGATCGAATTGGGTTATGCGTGTATTTTTTGAATTTTCATTTTTCGACTTCAAAATAGATGGTAATTTAGACCCCAATTGCTTGCCTTTTTCTGGTCTACTTAGTTGCCTATTTCAATTGAAGACATTTTACACCTTTTAATTAATAAATGGTGTGTGTGAGCTATATTGAGAGTGGAAACAGAGGCACTCCATAGTAAATTGGAAGATTCTGCATAAATAGCTTGCCCGCCTTTTCCGATTCAAGTCGATGACATTTATATGAAGATCCTAACAAATTTAGGAAAGACATCAAGAAAGAGGAAGTTACATTTTTTGTGCTTTAATATTTCTTATTAATTCATAGTGTGGGCTTATATTATGATTCGATAAATATTGCACTTTTACATCTCAAAGCTACATGATACGCTTCAAATCTACCGTCACGACCAAAAAGATTTTTGTTAGATAGTCTAGATTGATTTTAAACCTATTTGCTAATATACAATGTGATCATACGAGTGCAAAATCATTAAAATAACGATAAGCAATCAAGGAAAGCGTTAAATAAATTACAAGGGAAAGCAAGGATCCAACATGAAATAAACGTCAATCCTAACCAAGCCAAAGGTAAATAATAATCATCATTATATATGTGCGCAATTAACGGCATTTGCCTTTAAGGACAATCGAAACCCTAAAGTAGAGCCTTAAGGGCTTGTTTAATTTTAAGCACGATTCTAAATTGAAGGGCTTCCACTTTTTAAGAGATAATTACTTTTTTAAAAAACAATTTTTAAAATTTTCAAGGAATTCTAATTTTTAGAAAAAAATTTTGGAATTTTTTGGAATTTGAGGGATTTTACAATTTTTTTAATTTTTTTATTATTCCGAATTTTCCACAATTTTAATTTTTTAATTTTTTAAATAACCTTTTAGTTTTTTAATATTTGATAATTCTGAAAATGGTGAATCGAACTAGGTCCTTGAGCCCAGTCCAATTAAAGGCAGTATTACGGCTTCGTCGAGATGGGCTAAAGGGTGCAATTGAGTCCATCTTCAAACCCTCTCCAATTCTAACCTTTCTAAGCCCGATCTCAGAAAGGCTCCCAAGTTAAGCCCCATGTTTGCTTAATTTAAACCAAGCCCAAATTGAGAAGACTCATGACTAGCCTACTCTTCTACTAAAGTAAGGCCAAATCCATAATAAAGCCTCCTTCAAAAAGGGATGGATTAAACCCAAGTCCATACCCTAATTTTCTGTGCTTCTCGCTCACTTTTTCTTCACATTCAGCTCATCCATAGAAACATTTCCAGAATGTAAAACATCCCCTCTTTTGGTTCCTTCTCTCACCCTCCATAATGCTTACTAAACTTTCTATATCCATTGTTTCCAGTTAGTGGACTGAAAGCTCATTAAATTTTATCCGTTAACTCATGAACCTCGAGAATCACAATTTAAGATCAACACACCAAAATCTCAAGCCACAAACAAATGGACTTCACCATCGACCATCCATCATCATATCAATTCATCCTATACATTCTAGGCATACATATACTCCTCCTGCTTCATTTCCAGCAAGGATTCCAAAGCAACACCAGAAGATGCAAAACTGGGAGCCAAACACAAGAAAAAAATAGGGGGCATATAGCCATGTACTTGAGCCACCGAAAAATGAACTCGAAATGAATGACTCGAAGATGAATATTGCGATTTGAAAAAAGAAGAAAGAAACAATCATCAAAATGTTTTGATTCAGGGGATGTTCCCCATACAATAACAGAGGTTCATTTGGACATTTTGCAAACAAACGGCATGCAGTGCATTGAGGAGAAGCAAATGACCATTCCAGGGCTCAGACTCGTGTCTAGACTCGTGCCCACCATAGAAATCAACTCAGTCGAACACAAAAGACTCAAGAACCGCATCGTTCTGTCCCTGAGCTAAGATCCTTGGGGCAAGGGACGTTCGGACCGAAAAGGCACTTACCGGAGATGTGGGTACTGGGAAAGCGAGGTCGGGATGACGAGGATAACAACCATTAGTCGTCGAATGGGACTCAAGCGTGGCTGAGCGACCGGAGTAACTCCTTCTTACCCTCAGCCGCTCTCTCTCACGATTTCTCTCCCTACCGATTCCTTGAGCATACATTATCCGACCAATCACTCCTTCAGCGAGTGTCTTCCCACCTTTGCTCGCTCTCTCTCTCTGCTCACACACTTTCTCTCTCAACCCCAGTGAGCCAACTCACTCTTTCTCGCTCGAATTTCCTTTCTTGGAGTTCTAGAACCACCACGTTCTCCTCCCCTTTTTCTCGATTCACTTTCTCAGCCCCGCTCTTCCCATTTTCTCAGCCGAAAAAGAACTTATCCCCCAAGCTCTCTCTCTCTTTCCCACCACCCGCCCCCCCTTTTCTTTTCATCCCCGTCTCTCTCCCTCTCTCCCAAGACAATGCCAGCTGCCCTCGCAGATCATCCTGGCCGAGTATTGCGCAAACAACATTCTCCTTACTCGTCCTTCCTCTCGTACCATCCTTGTATCGTCCTCCTGCCCTTTGCCGTGGGCCTTGCGTCCAAAATGCGCAGAAGAGAGAAGAAGAAGAGAAGGGGGCCGGGGTTGGGGAAAAGGAAACGGGGGCCGGCTTGCTCGGGGGAAAATGAAAAAAAAAAAAAAAAAAAAAAAAAAAAAAAAAAAAAAAAAAAAGAAGGGGCCAACCCCGCGCTACTTCATTTCTTCTTCTCTCTCTTTAAAAAAAATATATATATATATATTATTTTTATAAACCAATTTTAAATTAATAATAATCAATACTAATAATGCAAATAATCCTAATGTCTATATGTAATGCCATTTAATGGAAATTATTTTTGCTAGGGGTTAGAAATTAATCCCTAATTTTCTATGCAATTACACCATAAATAAATAAGCAAAATTAGGTGTTAATAGCTACTTATCTTTGAATGGGAGCTCGAACAAGTATCATTTTGCAAGAAAATTGAGGATGTCAATCCCACCATTGGAAAGTCGTTCAGGAATGGATCACCAGAACATGCTAAACCAGCCCAACAAGGATATAATGATTTAATCCAGTAAAAGAGTGATTGAACTTTCTGATTCACAATGGGATTGTGAAGTATTCTATGTTAACAACTAGTAGAGTAAACTAGAGACAAGATAAGGCTTGTCATCAACTGTTAGCCACTTAATTATTCTTTGCAAGATGGTAAGTTTCCCCCATCAAATTAGATCCGTCTTTCTAAACTTTCTCATGCAAGGATATATTCCAAGTTTGGTCTCAAATGGAGAATTTAGATGTTTAAAATTAGGAAAAGAGAAAAAAAAAAAGTCATAAATCTTTTGCATATGTCAATTTAGTCATGGACATTTTCACTTAGGGGCAGTTTGGTCTTAAATATTTTCACCTTATGCCAATTCAATCCTTCGTGATTAAATTTGGTTAGATTTTGCAAACTAGACACTTCGACTAACGTGACACGATCGCCGCTAACGTGGATAACTTTTAATAATATTTTAATATTTTTCTTTTTTAATATTTTTATTTTCTTTTTTTTTTCTTTTTCTTTTTTTCTCCTGCCCCCACCCCCTCCTAGCTAGTCGCCATTGCCAGACCTCGGCAACCGCCAAAGGCAATGCCTAGCGAGGTCGAGGTCAACCTTGTCGATCACTAGCGAGGCTCAAGCCCTCACCAAAGGCCACGAGGGCAACTCGCATTGGGCGGCGAGGCTCGCCCTCGCTAGATTTGGCAAGGGTCAAGCCTCACTGGCCATGGGCAAGGCCCACTCTCACCAAATCCAATGAGGTCGAGCCTTCCCCAACCTCTGGTGAGGCTAGCTTGAGGCTACCCAAGCCGTGAGGGCGGCCTTGCTCGGGCCGTGGCGAGGTTTCAAGCCTCTTGACCTCGTCGAGGTCGCCTGGTCGGTTGCCAAGGTCGGATGACTGGCTAGAGGAAGGAGGAGGAGAAGAAAAAAAGGCAAAAGAAAAATAAAAGGAAACAAAAACGAAAAATATATAAAAATATTATTAAAATTTATCCACATTAAGATCAATCGTGTCATGTCGGCTCACTAGTGCCCAATCTGAAAAATCTGATCAAAATTCATTGAAAGAACTGAATTTATACCAAATTAAAGGGCTTAGAATTAAATTGACGCCAATAAAAAGTTTAAGACTTTTTGATACTTTTCCCATTTGAAATTCATCCAAAAGGCAAATACAACGTAGGATTTTGCAAACCAAACCCTTATTTCGAATGGGCCATCATGTCACTTGATCTTTAAAGATACTCGTACTTGTTCCAAAAGGTCATGTGGAAGACTTTTATAGTCCGGTACAAATCCTTTGGATGCAATTTCAAAGAAACTTATGAAAAATATTGAGACCTTCAAGGATCCTATACGAAGGGAATCAAACTATTTTGAGATTTTCATGGCCCAATATTCGTCATTTGAAAATGCCCATTGGATTATTCCCACACAAATCATGCCGCCATACATGTCTCAACCACATATTGGACAAGTACAGGTAGAGCCGATCAGAACCAATGGATTTTTTCCCAATACCCATGGAATTTCAGAGAGTCTCATCTTGAAGACAAGTAACAACCAAATTTAAGCTCAAATGAAGACCCTAATCTTGACCCATACCATGAACCTATAAATAGAGAGGGAATCTTTCAAAATTAATGTGGCTACTTAATATAGTTAAATTGTAAGATTTGTCGTATTATTGAGTTTATAACAAATCTTTCCAAATTTTGTTACTTTGATAACTCTATAATATTTCTTGCCAGTGCGTAATATGTTTTGTCGGTTATACTGTCTTATGATTAGTCCCTATTAATCTAATCTCATCTTTATAAGGCGATATGCTACTTGAATAGAAAGCAAAAGTCGGGAGAGTAGTAAATTCCCAAAGTTCTGGTTCGTCCTTTCAACCGTTCTTCCAAACTTTTCTCCTCTAGGCCTGGTGATATTTGAAAGATAGTATTACAATCTTGATCCCATAAGATGAACCGGTTCAGCAAGTACGATTTTCGCTTGCCACTTTAAGCGGATCTTTCGGATCACAAATTTTTCCCTGAGGCCAAAGAGTCTTAATAAGAAGATTAATGGTATTGAGAGACTAAGGTGCAGTCCTTAACAGCCGAGAGGAAGGGCTCGTGTGTCGGGAAAGCATACCGCTCTCGAATTTCGATTAGCCCATCCTCTTGACCCTCTCATGACAGAAGGGGGATCAAGTTGGGGTCAATTGGAAACTCTCATAAGGCCCATCTCGCAGACACTCCTGAGCGGAATATCTATGGTCTAAACAGGCCGAGATGGGCTCAATTTGACGTCCTAGTTTCTCATTGCAAATTCTCAACTACACCCATGGGCCAGGGAAGGGAACGAGGACTTACCTCTTCGTCTCGAGCAAGGATTCCATTGACTGTAGCATTTGTCATTTCGCCTGAATTTGCAAATTATTTTCTTTTTGGTCTTTGCAAACAATCGTACAAAATCCAGCTGCAGGCATTCTAAAGTAGGAAAAGTCAGCTAGAATTCACGATTTAGCATGGAACTTGACTGAGTCTTTGACCTTGGAGTTCAAAGCTATTTGAAAAGTCTCGACGTAGTCTTTCTTTCATTTGCAGATCTGTTTTTCTCAAGGAAGTGAATTGTGCCGGTTTCTTTTGCTCCTCGAAGCACGTTGCACGGCCTGGACACTGTCCATTGGGCCAGATAAGATATGTTAGGGTTGAAGCTTTTCCGACCCAACGAAGCCATTCTAGGAATCCATCACGGAGGCAACATTTCCAAGATATAAAGGTCTTCTTTGTTAGATATGAAAAATACAATCTCAGGCAGCTTTCAAATTTCGCGACTACTTATTAGATGACCGAAATGCGATCATCTCATCTTAATCTCGATACTGAAAAAAAGAGAGTAAAGAGACGGCATTATATATCATCAAGGATAAATATTCAACATCTCCGTACCTTCTATGGAGCACGTATTCTCATCTTTGAAATTTATTTCCATATTTTCTAGCATAAAATCATCTCAATCCATTTCGAATCAGCCATCGCACATAATGTGTGCGTGAAAGTTAGTACATAGAAAAGTAAAACCTTAAAGCTAAGGTCTCGACTTGTTACTTAGTTCCTAACAAGCACTCCAAACTTCATAATTGAACAATGACCTAAAGTTTTGATGCATTGGGATTATTCCCAATTAAATAGAGATGTGATGGAACAATTTACTATGGAAGCACAACAATAGAAAATTTTCACGTCTCCATTGGTAAATTGAATCAATTTACTCCTAGTTCAAGAGGATTCTTATGCATCTTAATAGTAAAGTGTAGTTTGATGATGCAACAACAAGTGTTTGTTTTCTTGGAAGAAATCTTTTCATGGAAAAATAAATGATTTGGATAATATTTTTTGTAAAAAATTGATTGCTTGTATCACTTGCAAAAATGAAGAATGACAAATATTTTTATTGTCTACAAAAACTTTTAGACATAAATTTTATCGAAATTTTTTTACTAATCTTTTCAAGTGACAAGCTATACAAGTTATCATTTTTGGGAAAAAATTCAAATTATTTATTTTTCGCGAAAGAAACGGACGGCCCAAATGCTGTTTGAATTGACATGATTGCTTCACTCACAGAAGAGAAGTCTGTTCTCTCTTCAGTTGATCTGGATGGATTCCTAATGCAGACTGAAGAGACTTTTGTTTTCATTACTGACTTGTCGCGACATTCTTTGATATGTTGATTGTACAGCTTGAGATGTCGCATTATTACTTAGCCAGTTTTGGTAGTTCCGATTCCGTCCCACGTGTTGAAGTTTTGAGGCTAACCAATGTTGCTTGATTATTTAAAGGATTGCTTGTGGTTTGTGAACGTAGGTTGACTATTTTTAAGAATTTTGGAGGGATTTTATTTTTCAGGATAAAAAAAAAAAAAATCATCAATCCCAAATTTAGGTAGCATATCGAATAAATTAGTAAGAGAGGTCCTCCAAAGAAATTAATAAAAAAGATTATGTCCACATATGGAGTCCAAAAGCTTGGGAAGCCTGATAAAGCCAAATCAGAGTCAAAACTTGCATGAGTAATACTGTTTTGCTTTACATAATATCATCAAGGTTATTATAGTTTCCCCCTACTTTTCATGTTCGTGCATTTGCTTTGGGTGTAAAGTATGAGGATCTTTATGATTAAAAAAAAAAAAAAAGTAGACGGATCTTACTATTACAAGGTGCAAAGTGTAAAAATTTTCAAAATACGCCCGTTTAAAGTGCAAAGCCTTGCAAATAGAAGATGACAAATAAATTTAAGACAAAAATTAAGAACGCCCCCGCAATTAGGTGTGAAACTTGATTTCCATTCATGGAAGATACTAAATCAGTGCGTGTTATGTAAACTAACTCTCTTCTTATCATTCTAATTTATCGAAACGAAATAATCTTTCTTTCTAAATTTGTTTGGTCATGTCAAAAGAAGAAACAACCCATGCAAATAAAGCAACTCATACGCATGCTTTTCCTACTTTTTCTCTTTCTTTCCTTTTTTTTTTCTTGTTTTTTCCCTTTTCTTTTTGGGTCATCGGAGCTTCAATCATTCATTAGGAGAGATGGGAGCGCAAAGCTAGCAAGATACCCAGCGGATTGGGTGAAAGCAAAGGGATGTTCTCTCTCTCTTTTTCTGAATGTGTGCGCTTCTCGCTCGCTTTGAATCTCGCGGATGCTGTCATAAGTTGGTTTCTTCTGGCTTAGAAAAAGTGGAGGGGGGAATGTTCCCAAGGACTGGTCTCCGCGCTTCCCTCGATCTTGAATATTTTTCCGGCATAAAGTTTAATTCAGAAGAGAACAACATTATAAAAACAAAGGTGCAATGAGATGTGGGAGAGAAGAAAGAAAAGAAAGAGGGTGCTAAAAGAGACCTCTGCATTAGATTCTCTTAACGAGGGAAAGGACCCCAAGGCAAAGGACAGAAAGCGCAGAGCCGACAAGACCACCCTTACGTCCAAATCACTTGCAATTGCGTGATTCCAAAAGCAAACTCCTCCGATCTTCCCACCTTATTTATTGATTTGTCCTAAGATGAGGAACGAGCCCCCTCTGGTAAACCACGTCTCCTTGTTTGCCAGGATGCTTTCTTTTACGCGATGAATTTTCCCGTGAGATAATTTATACGCATCGGAATGACCCGATGGGTATCCCGTGCTATATATATTTATGGTGAGGTACTTGACCGAATTATATCTACCACCTCAAGCTATCCAGCTCTATTTAAGGTTGCAAAATTTTCTGCAAAGTTGAGTAAGCAAATCGTTTGCTCTCCTTTGTACAAGGACCAATGGAGCATGATAAAATGAAAAAGCTCACAAATGGGTTAAAGAGAAATCTAGAAGTTTGAGATCTCTACCTATAATTTTCTGTTAAGTAGTTTTAACTTATGGAGCATATTATGTTCATAAGGATATTTTGGAGTTCAGATATATCACATGGGAGAGTGAACTCTTTAGGATTTATCCTAGGTACAATGGTTACAAAAACAAAATTCATGAACGTCATAAATTGCAAAGGTGTATAGAGTAAGTTGGATAGTCACAATAATCAATTTTGATACAAATATTATAAAAAAAAAATACTGGCGTTTGTGTCAATTTTTTTTTACCACTATAAATGTATCTAGTAATGGTATGAACAACTTAGTAATCAATGGGAGAACATAGGAAGAAAATCATGTGCTCTCTATCAGAGAGGGAGATGACTGAAACCGCAAGGGAAGATTTTTGATTTGGGGCCAAAAAAAGGGCAAAATGGAGGGACACTGGAAAGGAGGAGTATGTACCAAGTCAGGAAGAATTATGATGGGAAATGGGAATTGGTGGAGTGGTCACAGATGATTGCCATTAACTTCTTTTGTTGCAGAAGAGCACATTGCTCTTGAGTAGTTGCAAAACAAAGGCTCTCGAAGTCACTTCACCCTAACTGGAAACTAGAAATGATTGTCCATGTCAAATGATGATGATGACGACTAACATGCACACATCTGAGCACCAAACCCTAGAAAAAGCAAAGGCTTGAGGGTCCTCCCGCAAGGCTTATGCACAAATCAAAGCCGCACCCATTTTTTTTTTCCTTTTGTTAGCAGAAACTGGAAATGATTGGCCCCCCAATCTTAAGGGGAGTAGTTGAGATTTCCCCAATCTGGGAAGAGGCTTTGTTATGGTAAAGATAGGTATAATTGTCGTCTCAAAAGCAAGATCCCCATTTGACTAATGATAAATTGCTTTTAAAAATGCGCAAAAAAGGCTCATTCCCTTAGGTTGGAGAATATTGAATGGTCTATATCACCAAACCCTAGAATCATAAACATCTTTGGGCGTGCCCCTTATGCTCCTTTTAGGGAGCAAACAGTTCTCACTATTCTTGGTCCGCATCTCAAAGCATCATCATCATTGTCCTACCCAAACAAGATTATAGTACATACCAGAATATCATCTTAGATTGCTTGACAATGAATCATGTACATTTTTTTTTTTTTTATGTTCATGTAATCTTCTTTCACAAATTTTTCATTTTTTTATTAAACGTTTTAACATGATACTAGAGCTAGAGCTAGTTATACTCCTTTCACGTACCTTCGTCCACCTCCTATCAATCGAATTCCACAAGGGTATTTCTCTTATATTCACGTGATCTCTTTCTATCAATTTAAGTTTATTTAAGTTTTTGAAATGAATTTTTATATAATATATATAAAGAACTAAAGAAAATAAAAACAATGAGAGCGTGCATGTATAAATATCTAGTATTTGCAGATGTATCTTAGCTGAGGAGAGAGAGATACATATCATGATTGGTGATGGGATTGAAGTTGTTGTGGGTGTGTGTGTTTTGTCAGGAAAACATAAATCTATGGAAATTAATTGTCGGGGTTGTCTCGGAGTTTGCGATCTCAGCATTAATTTGTGGACCCTTTGCGTCCGGCCACCACCTCTGTCCCGCGCAAGGACAGCCCCTCTCTCCCCTCTTTCGCAAAATCGAAATTTGTGTAAATATTTGCTGTGTGTCTTGTGACACAATAGAGGAAGTGAGGAACGGCAGGCCACGCAAAACAATAATAATATGGATCGTAAAACATGATTGCGATGTGACGGATTACGAAATCGGCACCAATTGCCAACTTGTTTTTCTATCGACATTGGTTGTTTCTTTTTCCTTTTTTAAATCTGAACCGGTGCTTCATGATATCAGACATCGGTTTCGATTGCTGTGTTCTCTTTTTTTCATTAGACATCCTCGAAGAAATTCAACTTTATATTATTTGTAAGACATGATTCGAATTCCAAAACTTATCCAGCGTGTTCTTAGGCAATTCTTCTACGAAATAGAGTCTTCATTAGTCTTGCGAACTATGGCTATTGTGGTATTGCGTTAGTCATGTAATTCGAAAATTTTATAAGAAAAATAAAAAAAAATAGTCTGAAAATAAGGATATATAAATAAAAAGGAAACCAAAGAGAGGACAGGAGGATTAGCCCGTGATAACATTCTCGCGACCATAGCCTCAATTCATCGATAGTTGGTGCCGCTCTCTTAAACTAACGCAATGAATACATAGCCCTTGGCTAGCCACCGCGAGGTCACGTGACCATTGAAGGACCACAACACGAGTGGACATGACATAAGCCCTAATTCGTGTGTCGACCGCCGCTATGATAACGCTTGTACGGGCCAAATTTGTAGACACATTTATGGTAACAAAATTTGTAGACACATTTATGGTAACAAATAAACTTCCAGTATCTCATGGATAAATTTCAAAGTTGTACACAATTCAGGTGCTTTAAGATATACATTTGGCCTTTTATATAAACTGGCTTTTTTTTTTCAGCCTTTACGATTTTCGTTCTGAATCTCTAAGGCTGCTGCTTTGTATGACATTTACTCCTTGATCAAATCAAACAGAAAATGGGGGCACAGAATACGTTGTTAAGTTCGAAATGACGTGTCCCATCGCGATGTCTTACCCGGAAAATCTTCCGAAAAAATGAGATGTTTTGTTTTATTTTTCATTTATTTTCTTTGTATTATCTCGAGTACATTTTCTTGAAATTTTCATTACATTCGAAAAACGTGTGGATGGATAATGAATGCACACACACTACCATACCATAATATTATTTTTCGACTTCAATGGACAAAATAAAAGTTCCTTTATCAGTCCATGGCTTGGTTCAATGGATCATACTTCAGTCATTTGCACTTCCACATTTCTTATGATGGAGAAGTGTAAACTTAAACATTAGGGTGTCTCAGTAGTCAGGAAATCAATACAATTACATTAGTAATTGATTCAAACAAATTTCATTACTTCCAATGTAACAACTATTCTACCATTACAAGGAACAACGATAAAAATAAAGAAAGGAGAGAAAAGAATATGTGTGTGCGTGAGAGAAACTTCAAAAGGGAACTAGGGAAAAAAGCAGAAAAGGGGAAAAGGTCGAGTATTCTCAAGACAAGAGAATTACTAGAAGAAGAGACAACGTAGATAGCAACAAAACCCTAAAGATGGGGGATAAAGTGTCGTAAACGTGGTGGTGAGAGCGGAATAAAGTGGGGGAAATCGATAATAGCGAATAAAGCAAATCTCTCTCGACGATGAAATTCGACAAAGGAGGCCTCTCTATCTTTCCTGTAAAAAACCCTCATCTCTTCCTTCCTTTGATTTCTTGTTTCTTGCCACCCCACACTTCCAATAGAATATGAGATCTGAAAAAAGAATCCCATCGTAGCCGTAGGTATATATATATATATATATGGATATATGTATGTGTGTGTGTGTGTGTCTGATTCGGATAGTAGATAACCATGCCTTTTTGTTTAAAGCGACAAAAACATTCTTATGCTATCAATACTCAATTTAGTTATAAACAATGTTACTTACCATAACCTTGTTTCTCTCTCCTCGCCCTCTTTCTTTTAGGCTCCGTTTGCTTTACAAATAATTAATGATTTAAAAATATTTGAAAAAAAAAGCAATCACTTGAATCACTTTAAATTATTAGTGAATGCAAAATGTATTCCATATCGGTAATAATTTATATATAAATATTTTTGAGAACACTAAAAATATTTTCTATTCATTCATTTTCGTAAGTTATGCAAGTAATCATTTTTAGGAAAAATCTTTTTCAAATCATTTATTTTTTACGAAACAAACGGAGTCTTTGAGTTGTCACTTTTTTACGATTTCATTTTCTTCTCTTACTATTCTCTCCGTCCTATTGTTTTACTTTCTATTAAATAATAAGAGATTTTTTTTTATCTTCATCCAAATAATGGGTTAAGATATTTTCTTTATTTGTGTCACTATGTGAACTAGTTATAAAATCGTGCATTTGACATAATATAAATAATAGCACACATAATCATTTAAAAATTTGATGGTGGCGCTAAAGTGTGTTTCATTCAAATAATATTCAGGAAAAAAATGAAGGCCCAAATTTGTGTATAATGCGATGTGTATATAAATCATAATTTTATAAGACTTTTGCTTAAATATACGTCACAATTTGATCCCAAATCATATAGTAACTCAAGCACGTATTCATTATTACATTTTTATAATCGAGCTATGATTTTTCACATGAACTTGATTATATACGAATTTCATTAATTTCTTGTTGAGATTGAGTATGTATATGTTAGAAATTACAAAACATAGATTAAATAATAAATATGGTTAATATATTGAACTCTATAATTCCATATTTAGATCCAATGGACTAATTGCTCAAAAAATGATAAATTGACATAAGCCAATCAGCTTAATTTTTATGTACATCCAATATCGCAGTTAAATAAGATATAGGAGAAGCAAAAGTCATTTATACCATAAAGTTTTTCAATTTAAAGAGAGAGAAAAGAGAGGAAAAAAAAGTCATCTCTCACCGATGAATATTAGAAAAAGTAGTGCGATGATCAAATTATCGTAAGCTACGTGATATATTATCGTCCAAAATTATTCCACCGGAGCATAAGATAACTAACAAATTTTCATTGCCGAATCAAAATAGTATGTTAATATGGTGTCAATATTTCTAGATAACGAATGGAACGTGCTGTGTCAGCCACAAATTAGTCTTCTCCCTATTCTGGAAATGCATAAATTGTCCAATAAATGCATACTCCTACTCCTGCCACGTTGGTACATGCCACATGTATATCCCTAATAAGCCTTTTGAGAAAGAGATATAGCAGTGTATAACGTGAAAAGAATTTGTGTGAATTTTAATAAATTGGACTATAAATAAGATGGATGGTTCATGCCCCATGGTTGTACCCATACCAAAGACAAACCCATCATTACATACCATACATGTATAATATATAATATCCATCATTCAGAAATTATAATGGTGATGGAAAGAAGCTGTCATTTATATTGAAATGCATCATTCACATGAAGAGCATGCAGCTGCACACTCGCTCACTTGTTTTATGACACCAGAATTGAATGCGAGAAGAGAATCAGTGTGTGTATGTTGTGTAATTTGTTCGAGTCGAGGCCTCTCTCTCTCTCTCTCTCTCTCTCTCTCTCTCTCTCTCTGACACACTGGTGCAACCTGGCGTAAAACTTGGATGCCTGATAGTGCAAGCAAAGCAAACAGTGCACACCACCTCCTTTTCTTACTCTCTTTCTTTCTTTCATTCATTTCTCCCTTTATTTTATTTTTAATTTAATTTTTGGATTTTATCATCTTGTTAACTCATTTCAATTCCCTCTCTGTCTGCAAAAGATTTTTGCTTTTCTTTCCCCACTGCCCTCTCTCCCTCTCCTCTTGCTTTTACACTCTCTCACCTCTCCACCCCTCTATAAGCTCCCCCATAAGCGTGCTTCACTAGCAAAGCAAAACCCGCCCTAGCTATTGACCACCTCTCTCTCTCTCTCTGTTACTCTCTCTCTGTCTCTCTTTCTTCCCCCTCTCTCTCTCTCTCTGGTAAACTGGGTCATCCTCAGCCTAGGAAGCTGTTTGTGCTCAGAAGTCACAAATGATGCTCATGTGAGTTTTTTAGTCATCATAATGGTTTGGTTTCATGCCATTCTGTGCTTCCCCTTTGTCTGCTACCTTAATAATGCATTCAGGGCACTAACTACTAGCTTGTCTTCTTCTTCTTCCCTGCTGTAATCATTCTTGTTTTCCTCAAAAGACTTTAGACGGTGAAGCGTGAGCGCTGATCCCGACTTCTCTGCTTGGTTTCGGGAAGCGGAACAGAAGAAATTTGCGAGGAGAGAGAGAGAGAGAGGGCTTGGCTGTGTCCTCCTTGTTTAGCACTAATTAATCCGACTCGTCAGCTTCTTCTTCTTCTTCTTCTTCCCACCCACGCGCACGCCCTTCCCATGTTGACCTTCTGAAGTTTGCAGTGATGAAGTAGGGTTTTGTTTTGTTTAAGCCCTTTTAGAGTGCAAGATTTTCTAGAAGTCTCGCAAGAAAGCAAAACCCTTTTCGGCTTAATCATTGTTAAAACCCCTTCCTTGTCTTTCTTCTCCTGTTGCTTGCTTGCTTGCCCCTTTTTGTCTCCAGACAAACAAACCGAGACCCCATTAAATAAAAAGACATAATTATAGCAAAGACACACGCTAGAGAGAGAATCAATGGAGCTTCCAAGTCAAGATGCGGATATCCCAATACCCATAAACAGCAGCTTTGCCGGGGGTCATGGCGGCCACTTGATTCATCAACCACAACAACACGACCCTTCTTCTGCAATCGCATCACACAACAACCACATCAACCTCCCTCGCATCCCCTCCAATGGCCCTCCTCCACAACCGCCACCACCACCACCTCCTCTGGAGGAGCCTCAGCCTCAGCACCAGCACGTGATGCCCTACAAGAAGGTGGTGGTCAAGTACAGAGAGTGCCTCAAGAACCATGCAGCCGCCATGGGAGGGACTGCCATGGACGGTGCGGCGAGTTCATGCCCAGCGGAGAGGAAGGCACCATTGAAGCCCTCACCTGCTCAGCCTGTAACTGCCACAGGAACTTCCACAGGAAAGAAGTTGAAGGTGGTGGTGATGATCACGAACATCAATGGTACAACCAGACCCCACCGCACAATCTGATGAACAAGCCTGGGAGGAAATTTATCCTGGGCCATCAGATCCACCCCAAGAATGTCAATGTGCTAGGTGGCCACGAGCCGCCTCATCATCATCATCATGGGTTAGTCTACCCTACAGCTGCAGGCACTCTCATCTCCTCAAGAGCACCTCCACAGCTCCACCACCAGATGATCATCCCTTACAGCATTGGCGCCCACTCCCACTCGGGCCCCTCCGAGTCCGATGACCAGGAGGACGGTGGTGGCAGCGGCGGAGGAGTCGGGGCAGCGGCAATTCGGGCGCCACACCACCAGGCGGTGAAGAAGAGGTTCAGGACGAAGTTCACCCAGGAGCAGAAGGAGAAGATGTTCAGCTTCGCAGAGAAGGTGGGTTGGAAGATCCAGAAGCAGGAAGAGTCGGTGGTTCAGCAGTTCTGTCAAGAGATTGGAGTGAAGAGGAGAGTACTCAAGGTGTGGATGCACAACAACAAGCACAACCTTGCCAAGAAGAACCCCTCCGATAATAACACGCCCACTTCTTTAAATTAAATTAGTCAGAACGATGAACTCGTTATGGATTTGCATATACATAAGTGGCTTTATTATAATGATCAGTTTGCTGTTACCTTTATGTTTTGATGTGAGCCGGATTTCTTTGTGTCAACTAAGAGTCAGAAATGATCGCCATAACTGTTCTTTTTTTTAAGAGAGTTTGTCTTAATGAATTCCCCAGGATCTGATAGTTATATATCTGTAGGGTTATTGATTATGCGGATTTAGACAGGCGAATGTCTCATGGAGAAGTTATTGTCATTGTGTGATTTCTAAGTGCTTTCCCTTCGTATGTATAAGCCGTACTGAGTTTTGTACTCCATTCATGCTGATAAAGAGTCATTCTTGTTAAAGCTTTAGCTAAAGGTACGAGAAGATGATGTTGATGATGATGATTATCAGCTGGAAATTGATGCTTTACAATCTTTTAGCCTCCTGAAATCATCACACGTCCTTAGAAACAAATGATCCGGTAAAGTTTGCTATAATATCCGAAAAATACATCAAAACACAACTGTTTAAACTTCTAGAATGTGTTCTATCAAACGCAGTAATCATGTAAGGATGCACTTTGTCAAGTTCATGCTGGCATCAGATAGTTCTTGTCGAATATGAGTAATTAGTTTTCTTTTTCTTCCGTCAAGGAAGAGAGAAAAATAGGTTTCTACATGACATTTTCATGAAACCCTCAGCCGAAATCACTACATTTCAACAAGGTAACGGAACTTCAATATCTCATCATGGATAGACCTTCAAGATGAAGTCTGATTAAGTCTAAGCTCATTTGTATACCTAATTGGACCAAATTCACTAAAAAGAATTTAAGTCAATGAGTTATGGTTGACTAGATATATGAATTGTTTCACACTACATTAATGAGTAATCGTATGGCTCTTTCACCAAATTAACACCCCACATGCGCTTCAACGTGCAAATCTCCCTCATACATGTGAGTGTTCAGTATTAGACTGCTATACCCTAATCAACAGTATCATTCTACACAAGGTTGCTATTAGCTGCAACATCCGTTAGTGCTAACCACCACACTTGTAATAACTACACTGGGCTACACCAGAGCCAACGCTGCTATGACACAATGTAAGCCTTCACTCATTATCTCTTTTTGGTGCAGACTGAACTGTAATAGCAATCCTCACCTGACAACCGCCGAATTTAAGAGATCCTTTTTTTGAGATGATCAACAAATATTAAAACATATTGATGTCATTGATCAATCATCGACTCTATTGCCGCTTATTGGGATGTGTAGAGAAGTCTAGTATCTCATTCTAAGGTTAGATCTCTAAGAGGTAGTCAAGGCCCGAGCACATTAAGATGTTGAATTGGAGCCAGGTTACTAAAAAATTTAAATAATAATCTATAAGTTAAGTAGATATATTAACTGTTTGCACTTGAGCTCTCCCTTCAAAATCTCTATAGGATAAGATATGAGACTTCTACTACCGCTTCTCGGGATGCACAAAGAAAGTTGAAGACCTCATCCTAAGGAGATCTCTAATAGTGACCAAATTCCGAGTCTATCAGCAAATCCACTAGAGTTAATCTTTCACTCAAATCAATGAGTTATACATTAACTAACTACTCGAATTAAGGCTCCCTCTTTGAGGTCTCTGAGCTGACTCTCGGCTCTATTTGAGCACTAGCCAATTTCGTAATACAAGGTAGTTGTTTCTCCACTTTTACTTGCCTAAACTTCTGTTGACATTGAGGAAAAGATTTGGCATATTCCATTCGGTGCATTTCACAAGCAGACACCTCCTTTCTTCACATGATTCTTCCTTCAAGTTTTATTTTTCACCGCACACTGTTCTTTGTATTTCGCAAACAGACACTTCTTTCTACTTAAATCTCCCACCTACTTCCGCCAATTACTATTGTATCACTTCAATTTTCATTCCATCTATATGCCTTTTAGGGAAGTCAGCGACATTGATGCTGCTGATATTCGACCAATCTCTAAAAAGTTTAAAAGCTTCATCTTATGGTATAATCATCACGTTTTCATGAGAACTTCTCTTGGCTGGTTAGTTATCGGTGAGTGTGGTTTCGAGTTGGAAGCTAATGATTGGATTCAAAAAAGCGTAGGCCTCAGGCAATTTGGCTAAGAAAAACTCCGTAGTGGAACTGTTGGAAGGAAGATATGGTCCTAAACTAGTCGAAAGGTATGTATCCAATGAGGCTGTCGTGACCAAATGTCGAGGTTGACCTGAACCGGTGGAGCACAGACTCAACTTATATGAGATTATCACATGGGGAATGCCTTTCGAGCCTCGTATTAGCTAGTAGTCTTCCGAATGTGCGACTGATTAGTTCTTGGAAAACTCTTTATGAGCCCTACATGCTCGTGAGCTTTCATGCAAAACAGCAGGCTTCACGGTGGCACCTAGTGACGAGCATTTGAAGAGATGGGCGGGACATTCGACAAAAATAGCTCAAACCATTCATTCTTAGTGATTCATTGATCCGTCGATACAATTCTTGATGCCTTCCAGAAGCAGTTTGGAGACATGGGAATAATCACAACTTGCATCTTCAAGATCAAGCGGTCGAAGTAACAAAATTGCAATACCATCCAACTGTCAAATTGGACAGAACGGCTCTCATTGGAAAACTTATGATCCGGCTGACTCTAGTAAAAAATTTGACCTAACTCAAAAAGAGTAGAGGAGACTGCACATCTATCTTGCTTATCCCCCTTTAAGCAATCAAATTAGTAGTCTATAATCGTTTCTAACGGACTCTTTATGCTCGGATGCCGGCGTTCGCGCGTGGATAGGGTCTAATGCACATTACAATGCAGGTTAATTTGGTATTCCATGCGAGTTCTTCCTTCGCGCGAAAAGAATAATGGAATGGAGGACTTTCTCGTTTGAAATTTGGGAGAACGATGGCAGGTGACTTTTCGGTTGAGAACAGAATTGCACTTTCTTTGAGGCGAAAAACATCTCTCTGGCTGAAAGCAAGACGTGAGGATGGAAAAGCTTCGGGATGGACCCGGTGGGACTCGAAGCAAAACGAAACGTAGCCTTTGTCTCCCTCTTTTTTTTCGGTAGTGGCAAACGTTGACGCCCACGTAAAAGTGGGTTTGCCTAGGGGTTGACGAAAAGTCAATCTCAGCGTGGCCTATGCGTGGGGTTTTAAAGAAACGATTTGGCTTTGGTCCAGACCAGACTCCCATTTCCATCGGCACGAGTCATTGATAACTATCCAAGAAAGTCTTAATCTATGGATATGCCAATTAAATTTAAACTTTTTAATTTAGCCAATTGAATCTTAAACCTTTTCATCAATTTTGATCGTAAATTGCTGAATTGGATACTAACCTCCCTACATGGCACGACTAACGCTAATCTAAACGATTTTTCAATTATTCCAAATTTGCAAGGTTTTGGGTTTTGATCTAGTCAACTCGATCAGGAATTGATGCTAATTATATGTCATGAGGGGGGATACAGGCTCTTCTTCAAAAATTATTCACATCAACACCAGTCGTACCACATTAGATGTCTACGTCGGTCACTTCGAGCCAAAATTGATCGAAAATACTATATTAATAAATTGTCAAAAGGTAATTGAAAAGTTTAGAATTAAATTGACATTTGTATGATAAATTTAAATTTTTTTTGGTAATTTTCCTACATATATCGGCCAATACGAAAAAGTCATGGTCATTGTCGATTCTATCAAAGGAGAGTCTCGAATGCATCCACACATCAAGCATGAACTCCAACACGGAATTAATAGGGGTGCTACTTGGTCCATGCAAGTGATCCACACGACCACTCTAAAAACACTAGGACGACCGACACAATTTAATAGGACCCCCCCTTGTCCGCTCATGCATCCGCTGCTCGTGACCCCGGTCGTTGAGTTTTAAACTAGCATTGCATCGGAATTAGGATTCCACGATCGTCTTCCTTCTGGTGGATCGATGAATCCGGGGTTAAGCTGAATTATCCGACTTCTCGACATGTTTAGTTCGATCTAATTTCCCTAGAGGCACTTCACCCTATGGATTCACTGCTCCTTTCAGCTTTAATGAATCCACATAGGACTCAGTTCCTCGCTCGTGTTTAACACAGATGCATCTTAACAGACGCTAAGCTAGACAAGCATTGTAATATACACTCATATGGAGAAGACAGGTCAGTACCGGTCGAGGTTCAAGACCTTCTGACCCGAGACAGCTCTAGTCCTGATTTTGGGTAGGTCTAATATAGTTCATTCAGTGTGCCCTCAAGGGTACAGAATTCAATGCCCTGATTTGTTATTTAGTTTACAGTTCGAAAGAGGCCGAAAAACAATCTTTGTAATGCTTCAGACCCCGATATATGCAGCGAAATTATGAAGTAAAGTATCAGATATACTCGGTATATAAATCCATATATACGGTAGGCCAACCGAAACTTATAAATATTAGAAGAAAACCAAAAGATGGTGATACAACTTTGGGAGCGGGAAGAGGAACATTGGAATGCCACTGAAAGACCAAAAGGAAAAAACAAAAGAAAAAAGCCAGTGATACATTCAAAATTTTTCTTGAGAGAGACAGAACCTGCCCTGTGATGTCACCCCAAATACAAGGAAAAAGTACCATGGTACAGCTACTTTTGGGACATCAATATTTCCATCTTGCCAGTTCGCTTGCACATGATTGAGCAGAGACTCCCTTAGTGACATGTTTTAGTCTGGATTTTGACCGCTAGCCCTTGCGCTAACAGCTTGTTTGTATCCTCGATATACATGATTGCTGTTATTTGACAGTGGGACCTGTGTAGGAGATGCTCAAGATCTGGAATAGATCTTCAATGCCTTCCACAGGTGGGAAGAGGATAAAAGTCAACCAAGTATTTGAATCTTATCCTGTCGATTTTTTCAACACAACCGAGCTCGACCGGGATTAAGAAGTGATTCAGACATCACCCACCCCTGGAACAAGAACAATTTCAATTTGTTAGATCCTATTAATGGTTTAGTTCTAGGCAAGAATCATAAGGCGAGTTTTAGTTGTCCCAGGGAAGCTCGAAGAGCTATATGATGATAATCTCATTCTCAGTTTTGACTGAGTGCTTGCCACACCAATGCTAGCACCAGGACAGAGCCGGGAGTGATACCAAGGCATGCATATACATATCAGAGGGAACAGGAAGCAGTTAAACTGTCTTTTTAAATAACATGAGGTGCAGATTCACTTGCCTGTTCTGCTGCTTTACTCTTAAAATGCCCATAAGAGGCCAACACCATCTCACAAGACTTGGCAATGCGATCGTCAAGGTTGGCAGCTGATAAGGCAAGGTATGAGTCATTTGGTTCTTGCGGAGTCTCAGAAGATGACCAGCCTTTGTTTGATGAGTGCAGAAAATGCAGAAGCACATGAGCCTGAAGCAGATATGTACATAGTAAGACCCTCACGTGAAAAGACAGGCAAATTTACTCAGTGAAATGGAGTAAAGCAATGCAGGAAGCAACAGTGTCTCACATGGTAGGCTGCTTTAAGAACGTCGTCTGGCTTTGCCTTTTCTTTCAGCAATGCAAACACTTTACCCTTGGATGGATTGTAAGTGACAATATATTTTTCTTGCTGTCATCAATCAAGATCAAATCCTTGCTTATTACCAAGGCAATACAGGAAAAAGGGGGTACACAAACACACAAAGCCCCACACACGCACACAAAGTGAGGGAGAGAGAGTGAGAGAGAGAGGGGGAGAGATATACCTCAAACAAAGGTGCTACGGCCAGATATGCACCTGCATCCTGAAAGGCATCCTTGAATCTTGGTCCTGTCAAATGAAAGAGCTCAGCTTTGACGTTTGAAGAAATAGGGTAAGTTCTTTCTTCCGATCTTCAAAATACGTACCAAGAACAATCGGTCTCTCCTTCAACCATGGAAAGATAAATATACTTTCTTTCATGTTCCCTTCTCGCAAAGATGGGACTTGCCCTGCATATTGAGCAACATATAATTAACTGTAAGACATGTATGCACCTTCCACATTATGACAGTTTGCCATGGGGATGACCAGATCGTTATCAGAAGAATGACTATAATGTCATCCATGCCACAAAGAAACACATTCTCACCTGTCTTGAGGAATGAATCCACAGCCACACTGAATCTTGCACGGTTCAATGTATGCAGAACCACAGACTTCACCTGCAAAAAACACAACAAGACGTGGATCAAGAAATCAAACGTCGCACAAGAAAGCATTTTCCTTCAATATCTCATCACCCTGTAAATGTGAAAAAGTGCTTTTGTGTGCATGAGATAGAGTTTTGCAAACAAACCTCCTGATAGGAGCTGAAGATATATCCGCATGACAAAAGAGCAAATGTTCTAACCAACGAGGGATTCCTTTTGGAGATCATAATGCTCAAGCCAGTTCCCAACTGCAAAATGATACAAGACACGCATCAGTGATTATCATTTGTAAAATCCAAAATCCCCAATTCTTGAGTCTACGATGCAGACAGCAGTAAACAGTCAAAGTAAAATGTACCATTCTACCTGCCCACCCTCTTCTTTTTGCTGAGTTTTTTCACAAGCATAGCAATGACTGGAGTGGGAGATTCAGAGTCGAAAAGAAATGAAAAGCAAAAATAAGGAGGGAAGGAGGAACTGAACTCACATTATCACTCACACAAGTAATAACAACCTTTCTGTCATGAATTAAGCATGCACCACTTGCATATCACCTTAAACCTTAATATGCATTATTAGAATTTAAAAAAAAAAAAAAAAAAAGGAAATTTGACTGTCCAAGGACATATCCTCCATTAGAATCTTACAGAAACTTCAAGTAGCTTAAGATGAATGAAAAGAACATGCTTTCTAAGCATTCGCAGTAAGTTTCCATACCCATATCAGTCCCAAAAAGTCAAGAATAGTACATTTTCATTGATCTGTTGATGCAAACTAATGAAAGCTAATATATATTACATTAAAGAAACAGAACACTCCAAGGAAATAGAGGCCATAAATGAATTTTCAGGGAAGAAATAGCCAGTGAAGCATATTTGCAAAAGTAAGAACAATGAACTAAAGATAGAAAACAAACGCTCCCCCAAGTAGATTTAACTCTTCTTCTTATGAAAAAGTAGATTAACTACTAGCAACTCAAGAAGCTCTCTTTTAGACACTAACAGTATGCACATAGTTTAAGCATCTTTTATCCTTAAAGGGAAAGGAAAAGGATGCAGTGCTGATGCTATCTTGCCAATTTCTGTTACATAATGAGGTACAGTGATCAATATGCTCATAATGGGCATTTTAAACAAGTCGTCATACTGCCAGATAAAAATTGATTTAAAATGCTTCGACTTAATTTTATTGTCAAAACTAACGTTAAAGAAAGTAATCAATCTCAGCTAGACAGTCAAAAGCAAGTTCACAGCGCACGCTATTTTCGCTGTGGGACCAATCTAAAAACTGGGGATCTTGTTAAAACCAATGCATTGGATCCTTATGTAGTGTAAATGTTAATCAAAGGAACAAATACATCTGTCTCAAATCTTTTAATACGTACCAAGTCCGCAAGATTGCCAACACATTCTCCCTTGGCAGTAACATCTCCGATATTTTCTCCTCTAGCAAAAGCTTTGTAAATTGGTGTCCGGGTAGATGTTGATGTTACGGCAGCAACATTCTGCATATTAAGTGCTAAGAAGTGAGGGGACTGAAAAGAAATTAAATCATATCAAATATCTGATGAAGTAAATCCAACCTTGGCTACGTTGGCAACACATGCTAAAGGAAGAAAAAGATGAGGCACAACTGAAGTTGCCAACTCCAATCCAGCACCTAATTCCATTAGAAGATCCCCGAAATGCGCAACTAAAATTTTCCAGCAATGCAAGAAGAAAATCAATATTTCCAGTAGAAAAGCCAGCACCTACTTATAGTCATCAAAAAAATGCATGTTACCTGCTTTAGATCATAATCAAACTTCTTTCCTTGCCTTGCAAAAAGCATCTTCCCAACACGTCCAGCACCGTCCTACAGTTTCGGTGCAATTTTAACCGGTTATGAGGAAAAGTAAATTGACAATCAAACTCCCAGATAAAGAAAGTCCCATTCATGTTTCTTTCCCTGAATTTAAAATAGTGCAACTCATTGGCACTGCAAGTCTCCAACGCCAATGCCTACATTTTGCAACTAAGCTAACTAATCCGTACAAAATCTAAAACGGTAATGAGAATCAAACACCCTCAGTCAAACTTGTGTCGCCTCATACAGACAGGCATATAATTATTAATGGTCCAACTTCTAAGCAGAGAGCTGCATTGCCTAGTTCATCCAATCACCATGATATGTCACCTTTATCTAACTACTCGACAGAACCATCAGCTTCACACTCTTCCATCTAAACAATCCTATTCACCATATGCATCTTCTATTCCAACACAAGGCACGCGTGTTGTGCTAGTATTTGCAGCACCAGAAGGGGTTCTCGTATCATGCGCAACTCTTTGAAAGTATTTTTAATAAAATACTGGAAATAGCAACACTCCCAAGGAAAGAAAAGGGGAAAAATAGCCAAAATTACAATGGTACCATATCCATAGAATATCATGAACAGAGATTCAAGCTCTGGCTGAATTACCCTAATGCCAAAGATTAACCACCCCTACCCCCTCCAACAGAAAAAGGGACAAAATAGAGATCGAAAGGAGGAAAAGAACCTAAGGTAAACTGGAAACATTATGTAATAAAGAAAATCAAGCAACTAAGCAATATTGATGTAACATTGAAGCAGTTTGCAGAACAGCCAAATTTACTTGGTATAAATATTAAGAACCTAGGGAAACGCTAAAGAAATCCTTTATCAGCGGCCCTATCAGGACTAAATGAATGCATGAGGCACCTTTATCACAGGGACTATCAGGAGTAATCGAAGGCGTATGCTACCATGGGTGCAATAGCCAATTACAAATTCCATAGAAGATCTCGTAGGGCTTCCGCTTTAATGTCATTGACTAAATGATCACAGACTCGTTCGGAAATATGCTAAACGGTCCTACCTTGAGAATCCAGTTAATAGCAACGGCACCAGAGGTAGCCCTGTCTTTTGAAATTCCGACAGAATTCAAAAGGGTCTGTGTAGTGAAAACTCCTATTGCTCCACCGAAGAAGTGCTGCAACAGACATAACTATGTTTGAGAGCCAGGGAGGATTAAAGTATGCGCCGGCATTTTGGAGCAATTTAATATGACCTGATCCAGGTGTACAGTACTACGAAGGAGGCTTCTTATTCCGCTAGAATGGGAGATTTGTAAGATCGTAGCAGTACCTTTAAAGCCCTCCATGTCATGTACGGCACGTATGAGGGGGTGACACTATCGGGAAAACCGTCAGGCATGACATAGGATCTTACAAATGACATGAACTCCTGAATCAAAACAAGCGTGATAGTGAGGTTGCAGAAAAACTCAGCACATTTATTTTGAGCGGCACACAATTTATTGTTCACTGATTGCATGAACGTTTATTAGCCAGTGAAAAGCTGAAGAAACACGACAAGTAAAACATCAAAGCAGGCGATGACCCGATTACAGCTTGTCCGATCAACCTGCAACAAGCAAGCAGCACCAAGACACTTAGACGAGCTACCAAAGAACCAACCGGAAAACCAAAATATTTCGGCATTAAATTTGTTCTTGTGAAAAGAATCACGATCATGACAGTCTCCCTAACGCTTCATATACATTCATGGATGAACTTGCATTCCATGTCCATCTCATCCCAGAAATGAGACAAGCCCCACAAATACACCCTACCACGTCACGTGTACAACTCATAATCTGGCAGATACGCAGGTAAGCATTACGCGAGAAGTCGATCATCGACATGATAATTCCAAGCCTACCAAAGAAGAGAATCTGGATATCGGCATCCAAGACAAATCGTGGGCAAACCGAATCGATATCAAAAGCAACAAACTAGCAAAAAACTCACTTCCTTTCACATAAAGAAGCAAACTTTCCGACTACAATCGAAATGCGACGGAGCAATCTCACTCCAAAAACTGAATATTTATCATCATCATCATCACCATAGCACAAGTCCCGAGCTTCCCCGCAAGATGCACGACACACATTGGCGCCTTCAAAAGTGCCCAATTCAACCGTACGCACCGACAGCAACAGACGCACAAACACACATGCAACAATGCATCCTAAGCAGATCGACGAACGCACTGAGCAAAACAAATTTCTAAGGAGGAAAGGCGGAACTGACGTCAGCAGGGGATTGAGGGGACTGCAAGCCGACGGCGCGGAACGACCCCTTCCTGAACCTCCCGGGAACAGGCCCCTCGTCCTCGGCCACGTACTGCCACCTCCGCCCGTCGATCTCCTCGCAGCAGATCAGCCGCAGGCTGGACCCCACGAATTGCTCCCCGCGAGCCCGACCCCGACGGCGGCCGCCAATTCCCGGCTCGCCTCCGCCGCAACCGGCGGAGGCGGGGTCGCGGCGGGGGCGGGGGCGGGGGCGGAGGCGAGGTTGGCGCTGATGCGGAGCGTCTCGCGGACGAGGAGGCGGGCCTCCTGGGAGGAGGCGGAGGGGAGGGTCTGGGAAGGGCGGCTCCCCTTGATCTTCATGGGCGCCATCTTTTTTTTAACTCTAGAGAGAGAAACTCTGGAATTATAGAGCGAGAATGTGGGGAGGATGGGACAGCAAGATGCAGAGAATAAATACAGAAGAGGGAGAAAGAGGGGAGAGGAGCTTCGATGTTAACGAAGAAGAAAAGGAATGGCTATGGAGGCGAGAAGGTCGGGAGGTGACCTACAAAAAGGTACCGAAACGGAGCTACCGAGGGAAGGAAGGGAACGACGCTCTTTTCACGCCTCCTCCTCCTCCTCGCAGTGCCCGACAAAAACAGACGGGGACATCATCCTCGTGTCGTTCGTCTGTTACCGGTTGAATTCGGAAACCGAATCGGTCCGGACGTGGTCGAATAACCTTAATCGCCTCACCGACGTGTGCGCGTGTTTTATTATTATTATTATTATTATTATGAAGATTTCGCTTATGAAAGTGTAAAGGATGACTCGTGTTTCATTATGAAATTTCTACTCTTTTTTTTTACATAGAATCGAAGTTGAAATGCTTATGGAAGAATAAGGAATGGGTGGTCCTGCTCCTGATTCCGAAATTCTTAGCCAAGAACGGACTGATCTGAGAATTAATTGCCCAAAGTAGAAAGAGTGGAATGCCCGGGAGGATTAAGAATTAACCGGTTCAAGGGATGAGGTGGGGACGCGTAAATTTGAAAGTGGGTTTTGGCTCGCCTGCAAGAGGTAGCGAAAGTGACGAAAGTGAGTGTAGAATAGGAATGGAGTAGAGGATCGACAAAAAAAAAATTCCTAATTTTAGGATTTCGAAATTCTGAAACCGAAAGTCACATGGTCGGTTCCCCATTTAATCGTGGATGGAACCACTAGATTGAATTATTAGATTAATTTTGCTGCTTTTTTGTAGAGAGAAAGGAAAAAAAGAAGGGGAGAGCGAAATGCAACGCCGCACAAGTTGTTCGGAGGGGCCACCTTCCTTTAGATTTTTTTGTCTTTGAGACTGGGAGGGAAGGTGATAGAGTGACGCGCGGGTGCACCGGGGGCGGCGGCACCTGGGGATCGGGGCGATGGGGGGGCCCGGACACGTGGCGGGGAGCATGGGCATCTCTCCCCACTTGCGATCTCGGATTTCCCTTCCGTTCTTCCATCTGACGGCGGTGCAGTCCGGACGAGAACGAAGTTGTCGTGTTGGGATGGGGGCTGGCGCACGTGAATTGAGAAATCGGTCTCATCATCATCCTCGTCACCTTGAAGGGTGGGGAAAACAGAGAGTTTTTCCTTCGTACTCTTTTTCTTCTTTTTTCTGTCTTTTATTTATAAAGTCAAAACGTACATGATTGATGGAATTATCTTATCAATTGCGAATTATTCTGCTTCAAACTTCAATTCGTATTCTATAATTATTGAAAGAATCACAATCTCGTGAATTTAATCGTGCTTATCCATATTATGATATTTCCATCTTTCACTTGATAACAATTCTCTTTTTATTAGCATTATGCTACGCGACCCAATGTTAGGTGACTCGAATCCCCAATGTGTAGCCCACCTTAAGCTATTAGACCTTTGAAAGTCTGGATTTACTTGGTACTCACATATCATAAAATTCCACAATAGTAATTTGATTATGATGTGTTATCATTTATGGACCTAAGTATGTTCTTAAATTATTTCATCTGAACTTTAGAACATAAAATTGAAAGCTATAAAGATCTACCCAAAAATTAAAGAACTCTCTCAGATGAAGAGGATAGATTCTATGGTAACTTCTTGAAAAGTTATTTGAAGAACTGGTAGGCTAGTATAATAGCCGTATGTGCCGGTAAAAGTGAGAGAGGGAGGTGAAAACCCTCCTGCTAGACTGACCTGTACTTCGCATAATATCTTTCCATTGACTTGTCGGCATACTACCCCCCGATTGAAAGGCACTGTGCGAAGATGGCTACTATACTAATTTGATTATGATGTGCTATATTTAAGCTAATGTCACCTATCTACATGATTAGTTGCTTTTTCTTGCGAATGAAAGTCCAAGAATAGTAAAATGGTGAGTGTAAAGGGAATACTTTTAAATGGTCGTGGTCCATTGTTATCTCATATGGAGAGTTTTCTTAGCTATTAGTATCTTAGTGTGGTTGTAGTAATAGTCTCACCAACTTTAAGCTTTTTGCTTTGAGAGCTATGCATAAACACAAATTAATCTAAATATATGAAACCCAGCTTTCTTCTCTACAGTGAAGAGCTCTTCTCTACCCTATGGAGAGTCTTCTCAGCTATTAGTATTTTCGTGTGGTTACGGTAATAGTCTCACCAACTTTAGGCTTTTGCTTTGAGAGCTATGCATAGTAAACATGAATCAATCTAACTATATGAAACCCAAACTTTCTTCTCTATAGTGAAGAGCTCTTCTCTACCCTATGGAGAGTCTTCTCAGCTATTAGTATTTTCGTGTGGTTACAGTAATAGTCTCACCAACTTTAGGATTTCGCTTTGAGAGCTATGCATAGTAAACATGAATCAATCTAACTATATGAAACCCGGCTTTCTTCTCTATAGTGAAGAGCTCTTCTCTACCCTATGGAGAGTCTTCTCAACTATTAGTATCTTCGTGTGGTTATAGTAATAGTCTCACCAACTTTAGGCTTTTGCTTTGAGAGCTATGCATAGTAAACATGAATCAATCTAACTATATGAAACCCAGCTTTCTTCTCTATAGTGAAGAGCTCTTCTCTACCCTATGGAGTCTTCTCAGCTATTAGTATCTTCGTGTGGTTATAGTAATAATCTCACCAACTTTAGGCTTTTGCTTTGAGAGCTATGCATAGTAAACATGAATCAATCTAACTACATGAAACCCAGCTTTCTTCTCTACAATGAAGAGCTCTTCTCTACCCTATGGAGAGTCTTCTCAGCTATTAGTATCTTCGTGTGGTTATAGTAATAGTCTCACCAACTTTAGGCTTTTGCTTTGAGAGCTATGCATAGTAAACATGAATCAATCTAATTATATGAAACCCAGCTTTCTTCTCTACAATGAAGAGCTCTTCTCTACCCTATGGGGTAGTCTCTAAAACCCTAAACCCCTTCTTGGCTATGGCCATCTCGCATCCAACCCTCTAGGGTTTTCTCTAGATTCTTGTGGTTCATTTTCTTCCGGCGACAATTTCTGGGATCAAGTGGGCCCTCGTTCTCTACTTTCTCAGACTACTTCTCTCAGATGGAAGAAGACGAAGCCGAGGCCCCGAAAATGACAGCCCTCTATCGGCACTTGGGAAACTTATTGCCTGTAAAGAAAGCCGCAACTACAAATGATATGGTCTCGAGGAAAAAATTAAAGTAAGTAAACCTCACTCTCTTTGGGAAGCTTCATAATAACCCAAATTTTAATTTCCAAGCCTTCCAAACCACAATTTGGAAGGCCTAGCGCACTTGAAAGAGTGACCTTTGAGATCCCGGAATCGGCATTATGGCCATCACTTTCTAGCAAGAAACCGAGCTTCTCAAAGTTGTTGATTCTGCCCTTGGTATTTCTTGAATCACCTACTTATCCTCAAACAATGGGTCCCTTCAACCCCTCCAGTGCTACAACTTCACCCTGTGCGAATTCTGGGTACAAATTTATGGCTTACCCTTTGAGCTGAGGTCGAAGGAGATATTCTCTTGCATAGCCAACACTATTAGAGTTGTTACTGATGTGAGATTAGAGCAGAAAAGCACTTCAAACAAGAACATTGAAAGAGTGAAAGTAGTCCTAGATGTCTCCAAGCCCCTGATACCAGGTACTTTCTCAAACTACAAAGGGAAAGATATCTTGGTGGATTTTAAGTATGAAAGATTACCTAATTATTGCTATGCTTGTGGAAAAATGTGGCATTATGCAAAATTATGTTAGGAGATACCTTTTGATGAAGATAAATTGGAGGAATACCGGCTGGGACATTGGGTAAAGGCTGAGGCGAAGGACTACAGTCCTTATTAGAGAATTTTCAATGGAAAAATAGAAGTAGAGGACATGGAAGAAGAGGCTATCCCAAAGACACCTATTAACACCACCTAGTTTGAACTAGGAGAGGATAGTTGTAGGGTGGATGATTCACAACCACACAACGAGTATAAAAGAAAAGGCAATGAGACATATACTGGGGAGGGAAGCGTGTTACAAGAATGTACCATAATACCTTTGCCACTCTCTAAAACCTCATCGATGTTGGCTCCTGTAAGATCCCATTCACCCTCCTTGGCGCTGCAACCTATGGCAGAAATTAAGAAGTTAAAAAAGAAGGGAGTTAATATCCATATCAGCAAGAAACAGAAGAGGTATAGTCAAGACATAAGTAAAGAAATGCTAGATGAAACTGATTGGTTGGAGGCTCCAATTCAGCTATTGGAAGATGCAAGCAAATGGGTTTTAGTGGCTAGCCCTAATAAGCCACTGGGACACATATGAAGCTCTTGTGTTGGAACAGTTAGGGGTTGGGCACATCACCGATAGTTCAAGATATTAGAGCCTTAGTGGCTTAAGAAAGGCCCGGTATCCTTTTTCTTATGGAGACAAAAAACCAAGAGCATGTTCTTATAAGAATGAAAAAGAGGTTACAATTTAATAATAACTTTGTAGTTAACCCGGTGGGTATCTCGGGGGGCTTGCCAATTTTCTAGAATGAGGAAATGTCTGTTGATATGGAGTCCTACTCCAAGCACTTTATTGATATTATATGCAAGTCAGAGAGTAACAACCAATTCATGAACTACCTTTGTGCATGCTCCTTCTAAGCTCCAAGAACGTATTTTGCTATGGGATGAGCTATGAAAAATTAGCCTTGTTAATACCCTTCCATGGGCTTGTATGGGCGACTTCAATGAAATTCTATATCATTGGGAGAAAGTTGGACGAAAAATGGCTGAATTTCATCGACTCAACATTTTGAGGGAGTTTTTGAATTCATGTAAGTTGATGGATATAGAAAGTAAATGTTGTGCTTTTACGTGAACTAATAATAGAGAATGACCTATTTTTGTTAAAGAAAGACTAGACATGGTACTTTGTACTATGGAATGGAGATCTATCTTCCCAAATGCTGAAGCCTTTGCTCTTCCTACCGTAGGCTCTGATCATTGCCCAATATTGCTGGTATTAGACCCAAAACGAGTTAAAAGAAGTAGAAGCTTCAAGTTTGAGGCTTTTTGGGTAGAGGATGAAGAGTTCAGTTTGACTATGCAGCAGGCATGGAAATCAGTTGAAAGGAAGAATGTGAACTTACTGCATAAACTAGTTGAAGTTAAAAAAGCCTTAGGCAAGTGGAGTAAGAAATTCTCCAATGCCCACAAGGAGATCTTGTTATTAAAAAATGAACTACAACAGTTAACGAATTGCCCGACCCTATCATAAAACAGAGAGAGAGAGAGAGAGAGAGAGAGAGAGAGAGAGAGAGAGAGAGAGAGAGAAACAAACATTGAAAAAGGATATCGAAAAAAGATGGAGACAAGAAGAGATGTTTTGGGGGCTAAGATCTAGAATCAAATGGCTAAAATGGGGTAATAAGAATACTAAATTCTTCCATGCAACAACGGTTCAAAGGAGACAAAGAAATCGAATATCCATGTTGAAAAGCCCAACTGATGAATGGG
The DNA here is from genome assembly GCA_014182395.1 of Eucalyptus sp. ANBG9806169. Lineage (NCBI taxonomy): Eukaryota > Viridiplantae > Streptophyta > Magnoliopsida > Myrtales > Myrtaceae > Eucalyptus > Eucalyptus sp. ANBG9806169. Next base: position 121,743 of record CM024579.1, read on the forward strand.
TACGTGATGAGGAGCAATTGAAAATTTTGACCATTAACCATTTCGTGAGCTTCACACTTCAGTAGGATATCGAAACTTTGAGCCATACTTGACTAGTGCCCCACCTCAGTAGGAGAGGAGATGAACAAGGCCTTGCTTGCGGAGGTAACAATTTAGGAGATTCATGCAGCCCACCCACCAATTATGAGCCATAAAAGCACCTAGTCTTGACGGGTTGAATAGGATGTTCTATCACTCAAATTAGGACATTATGCAACCGGCAATCTTTAAGGAAGTGAGGCATTTTTTTGAAACTGGGGAGCTCGATCTAGAACTAAACAAAACACATATTACTCTTATTCCAAAAGTCCCAAATCCTGAGAAGTTGGAGCAGTTTCGTCCAAGCAGTTTGTGTAACTTCTCGTACAAGATTATATCAAAGGTTCTTGCGAATAAATTGAAACCCTGGCTAGGAGATCTAACATTACCGGAACAAAGTGCTTTTGTTAGTGGAAGACTTATCCAAGATAATATTCTAGTTGTCCAGGGGGTGCTACACCAACTTAGAATCCAAAATAGAAAAAAGAAGTTTCAGGCTATACTTAAACTAGATATGCAAAAGGCATATGACAGAATTGAGTGCGATTTTCTAAAATCTTGTATGTTAAGGATGGGTTTTCATTCCAAGTGGGTGAAATGGATTATGCAATGTGTAAATATTGTCTCCTTTAGTGTGAAATTCAATGGAGAACCACTGCCCTATTTCCAACCCTCGCGAGGCCTCAGACAAGGTGACCCACTCTCTCCATATTTATTCATTATAGTAACAAATATGCTCTCAGTGCTATTGAAACAGGCTTTGGAGCATGAGGCTATCAAGGGCATTTAGATGAGAAGGTCCTGCCCTATTCTAACTCATCTACTGTTTGTGGATGACTTGATTTTCTTCTTGGATGGGACCATAAAAGAGTGTCAAAATGTCACTGATGTATTAAATAGATATTGCTACACATCAGGCCAAGCCATCAACTTAAATAAATCCGGGATGTTCTTCAGTAAAAGTTGCCCCCATAGACTTCGCCAGAACATGCTAGCTAAGTTGCGGGTCTTAGAAATCGAAAAACTGGTAAGTATTTAGGAATTCCTTCCGATTGGGGTGAAACGAAAAAACAAATGTTTGCCTGGATACAAGCTAGAGTGAACATGAAGTTAGAAGGTTGGAAGGAAAAGCTAATATCAAGGGCAGGGAAAGAAATCATCATTAAAGCAGTTGTCTAAGCTATCCCACAATATGTCATGTCAGTTTTAAATATTCCAGTATCTATTTGTCGGAGCATTGAAAAGAAAATTGCAAATTTCTGGTGGAAAAATTGTGATCAGAAGGCTGGATTACACTGGAAAAGATGGGAAGTTCTCAAAACTAGAAAGGACAAGGGAGGTTTGGGTTTTCATGATTTAATTGCCTTTAACAAAGTAATGCTAGGAAAACAAGTATGTCGTTTGATGCAAAACCCCTCATCATTATGGTGCCAGATTCTAAAAGGCATTTACTTTCCTCATTATGAATTCTTGGTAGCAGGAAAGGGCCATCGGCCTTCATGGAGTTGGCAAAGTATCCTTAGGGGCAGAGATGAAATTATTCCTGTAATTAGTTTGGCAGTAAGGAATGGGAAAAAGATTAACATTAGAGAAGACAAATGGCTCCCTAGAGGAGTTATAGGAAGGCTAGCGAACTGTGAAGAACTGAAGAATGTTTCTGAACTAATTCTAACAGATATCCTAGCTTGGAATGAATAGCTTATCACAAACCTATTTGATGAGGAAATGGCCAACAAAATACTCACAATTCCATTAGGTCAGCAAGTGAAAGAGGATAAAATGGTCTAGACCATCACTAGAACAGGGGAGTATACTGTTAAAAGTGGATACAACAAAATCAGAGAGTTCGAGGAACAAAGTACCTCTACCACAGCCTCATCCTCACATCAATCCCCACGCTCTCTTTGGACCAAAATCTGGAGAGCTAATACAAGCCCAAAGATTCAATTTTTCTTATGGAGTTTATGCCAGAACACTTTGCCGACAAAGGAAAATCTATTCAAGCGAGGTATAGTGGAGAGGAGTACTTGTGACCTATGCAAGCAACATCCTAAAACTGTGGAGCACATCTTCTTGCTCATGAATTTAATCATGCTTATCCATATAATGGTGTTTCCATCTTTCACTTAATAACAATTCTCTTTTTATTGGCATTATGCTAGATGACCCAATGTTAGGTAACCTGAATCCTCAATGCATAACCCACCTCAAGCTACTGGACCTTTGAAAGTCTGGATTTACTTGGTACTCATATATCATAAAATTCCACAATAGTAATTTGATTATGATGTATTATCATTTATGGACCTAAATATGTTCTTAAACTATTTCATCTGAATTTTGGAACGTAAAATTGAAGGGTATTCCCTCATGAGTAGGGAAGATAAAGATATATCCAAAAATTAAGGAACTCTTTTAGATAGAGAGGGTAGGCCAATAGTCGTTTGCGCCAATAAAGGTGAGAGATAGAGGTGAAAGCCATCCCGTTAGACTAACCCGTGCTTCGCATAATATCTTTCCACCAACTTGTCGGCTTAGTATTTCAACCATTGTGCGAAGACGGCTACTATAGTAATTTGATTATGATGTGCTATTATTTAAGCTAACGTCACGTGTCTACATGATTAGTTTGCTTCTTTTGGCGGGTGAAAGTCCAAGAATAGTAAAATGGTGAGTGTAAAGGGAATAACTTTAAATGGTTTGGTCCATTATTGCATAATTGCAGCACATCTCATATGGAGTCTTCTTAACTATTAGTATCTTAGTGTGGTTATAGAAATAGTCTCACCAACTTTTGGCTTTTGCTTTTGCTTTGAGAGCTATGCATGGTAATTATGAATCATTCTAAATATTCCGTAGCAGCGCATGAGAGTCATGTTAATACCCAAAAAGGGCCAGCAGGACTGACTGCCCTTACACGCCCTTTTTACTGATGAAAGAGTCGCACAACAGAACAGCAGAATGAACTTTCAAGAACATTCAAAATGGCTAAATCAGCTTTAAAAAAATTGAGATTTCATCCATTCTACTCCCTTTCACCAATGCTTAGATAACTGTTACAAAATTGCTAAAACATATTCATCGAATTGCTAAATCGAAACTTTCTCTTTTTTTTAACAAGAAGAGATTCACCGGAGCAATTCATACGCGACAAGCATGAAAATGCATTTACTAGGTAAGGTTATGCAAGAATATATTCATATAGATAAGCATTAGCTTCAAGTGGGCCTTCCCATCACCTCAATTTTCACGTGTCCAAGGTCAGAGCTTTTGTTTTTCTCTATCTTTTAAATATTTATTTTTTCGTGTTTCTCCTGAATAAGTTACTTTGTGCTGTACATATATATAATGAATGACTCGATTGCATCAATTTGACAAATTTTATGATTTGATTGTATATAAATTTTACGATTCAATTGAACTTTTATAGCAAGTTTCGTAACTTTCAATATACTTATTCAAATATATATGTATCCGCTAACTCTATTCAATTAGGCTAATAAAAAATTCTGACGTGACTTATAGTTTTTTTTTTTTTATGACCCGGGAACCCCCATACAGCCAGCAGCCGGCGAGATAAACCCGGGGTGACACTAGCGAAGGACCCACCACCCCGACGTCACACTTAAGACATCAAGCGTTTCCACTGGGTTTTGAACCCCTCATCTTTGGGGAAAAATTAATGGAGCCCTTATCCAGCGAAGCCACCACGGCCGGTAGTACTTATAGTTTTTTGTATCACTAAAAACCTACAAGTACCCTAAAATTTTTCAATTCTATTTAGGAATATCCGTCATCTTGGTATAAGTTCACACAAAAAAAAGTTTATGGTATTTGTGTATTGTGGGCCAGTTGGAGTTTTTAGCGACACAAAAAGTTTAGTATATTTATATCACAATGGGCATAATTTGAAATTTTTGTGGTATTAACTATTTTTAGAAAATAGTTTCTTTATCCTATGTAACATGAAAATATAATGTCAAAACGAAGTCATTTTTTGCCATGTTATCGTCACATGGGAGAGAATTTTTTTTAAAAAAAGCATTTCATTAATCAAGTTAGAGGGAGATAACGAAAGGATCCGATTATACAGATTTGATAAGTTTTTACAACTTGATTACATTTTGCATGAGTTGTATGACTTGATCGCACTTTCATGACAAGTTTTATGGCTTCTATCGTATTTTATCGTATTTTTTCTTATTTATTTATGAGGAAAAACTTTGGAATGCATTGAATATGTCCTAAAAAAATATAATAATATTCACTTGAAGGCGTTTTATTATTACCTCAACGTAATTGCATTATTATGACTACTCGATCTCCAAAATTCCATACTCTGAAACAAAAGAAATTAAAACAAAAGAAAAAGAAAAAACGAGAGAAAGAGAGAAAAAAAAGACAGTCTCTAGACTCTCCCCGTTCGGCGCCAAAGAGAGCGGTCGGGAGATCGCCGGCCGACTCCAGTCTCGAACTACTCGGTAGTCGGCACCGACCTCCATCGAATCACCTCTCCAGAGCACGACATTCTGCTCGACCCATTAACCATTTCGACAGCAAGAAACTCTCCCGGTGAAAACCCAGTTGCTCGGTCTCTCCGTCGCGGAAAGATCCCGAGCTCTCTCGTTTCGCCGGCTCCGCGGTTGCCTCCAGAATCACAGCCCCATGGAAACTTCCGACAAAGCCGACGAACCCATCTACACCGTAAGCTTTGATTTTCTCGTACGGTTCCTTTATGTCGCGGTTCTTTTGGGGGTGATTGGGGTAGGTCGAGAATGCATGTCGCGTGGCGTTTTCTGTGCCTGCCGAGCTCAAAGTGACTCGGTCGATTGAGAAGATTGGTTTTTGATGCTGGGTCTTGTGTCATGGCGGCAAAATGACTCGACCCAATTCGGGATGATTCCTATTTTATTGGAACTTGGAAGTACGGGCGTTGTCGCCCACATGCTCGATGAAATGTCTACGCGAAAATCCGGTTCTGATTTTCCTGTTATTTGTACGGGAATCTTCAGCAGCGGTGGTCTGTACTGATCATCGACTGTTGAGACATGTAATTCGTTCTTCATGACTTTGGAGAAAACTCTTGTTTATCAGCTGTCGGAGGTGGGCATTTTATATGCCCATTGAGACAATGAGTTGCATTGGAGCGAGCGAGACGTAAAGGGTGCGGACTGCAATGTGTCGAAATAACTTAATGAGGACAAGCTTTGTGTGTTTGTGTGTTAACATCATATGCTCAAGTTGTTTGATTGATGACGCTAGATTGACGCGTATGTGCTGGCTAATGTTCTCTTCTTGATGGTCAGCGTTCTCCGAAGGTGGCTGGAACAGTCAACTGGGGTACTGCGACTGTTGTTGGAGTGTTTGCTGGCATGTTATATGGAGGTGGCAAGGAGGCAGCTGGTTCTGTTGTAAGTTTTCCTTAGCAAGAGATGTCCTTCTTGAGTCAATCTAGCACTGTCTTTAACAGTTCCATCTGTCTGGCCTTACTGATTACGTGGTAATAGAGATATACCCATTATGCTGTGCAAAATCATATTTTCTTCAGTGGTTGAGATTATTATTCTTAAAAGGCATTTGGTGGGACATGTTTTCCTCTTTGTTTTAGAGCTATGATGAGGTGATCAATGAAACAGTAATGAAGTGAAGGCATAAAATCACCATTAATTCAGCAAGAAATATGTGTTGTCTGATAATTCCTAAGTGCTGTATCGGAAGTTCATTCCAGAACCATCAGTACCCCTTAGGTAAAAGAACAGGGAAATAAAGGGACTTTGCTGTGGGCTTTTTTTCCAATTGCACATACATTCCTTCATTTTTTGGCTGATAAGAAAGATGACCACATTTAGTTTCAATTGCATCTTATCTAGTCACCAAATGATGCAGAGTGTATTCTTTTACTGGAATTTTAGTGCTCCAACCTGTGTTTGTAGTTCCTGTTTAACATGCTTTTTCATACTTCGTGGCCAACCATTTTGAATTTAGGTAAGCTGAGACCCTTCTACAGATAATTCATGAAGCATGGCATGTGGTTCAGCGTAATTCTATCACACATTGATGGTGGTAAAAGACTTTGCTATGTTTTGCAGAGCAAGGATGCTGAAGTCATGTTGAAACTTGGGAGCACACCCGACAAGCGTGAGCAGTATCGACTAATGAGGGATGCAATGGAAAAAGGTTCATTCGAGTTACACGTGGCTCCATCATTGGTGGAGTGCGCCTCGGGGTGTTTACTGCTGCATTTTATGGGTTGCAAAATCTGCTAGCTGAGAAACGAGGAGTTCATGATGTTTTTAACATAGCTGGAGCTGGTTCAGCCACTGCTGCAACTTTTGGTTTGATCTGTAAGACATTACTTCCCATCTTCATGATTTTGTCTAGTAGCTGTTATGCAATGGCCTACTAAATCGATGTATCACAATTTTGGACTTATGCTGTTAAATAACTGATCCTACATGGAAAAAGAGTTACTTTTCTGAACGTTACTTTGTGTTAGTACCAGGATCACTAAAGTGGCGTGCAAGGAATGTTGCTCTTGGTGCTGCTCTTGGGGCTGCAGTTTGCTTTCCGCTTGGTAAGTATGAGAATGGGCCCGTGTCAGAAAAACTTCAATAAAAGCTTGATTGTATTCTGAGATTCTTTAGAGTCAGCACGATGTCCTGTTCAAGTTCAAATTAGTGAGTTAAGAAACAAGATATCCAAGGGGGTTTGCAGGATAGAATATCTAAGCAGAATGATCTGAAAATGTTGCTGATTTGTTAATCAGTCTGTAGGTCTTACAGCACTGCTGCTTTTCACGAGGCACAAACTGAAACTTGACATGAAAATGTCAAATTAGACCTGATTCTTTTTTTTTTCCCTGTCTCGACATCTTATTTGGGGTATGGTGTTCTTATGTGCAGGTTGGCTCCATTTGAAGCTGGTGGAGAAAGCAAATGAAGGGAGTTTGGCTCCTTCCCGTGATATGGATCAAAGTAAAGGGGCAAGGAGTGGTGTCGGGGCTGCAATTGATAGGCTTGAAGGGAACTTGAGCAAATAAACGAACTAACCATGGCCTCTGAGTTTGCCAATAGCCTCTTTCCGAGCCGTGTTCGTGGTCACCAGTTCAGAAGATGGCCAAGCCCAAAAAAGAGAAGTGAATAATAAAGAGAGAGAGGAAGCTAGACAGAAAAGGAATTAATGCTTGTTTTCGCGTTGTGCAGAAAGATCCCTTTGAGGTACAATAGTAGTTTTCTGAGCTCGGTTCTTCTCTCCATACATCATTATCCAATTTTGTTTGTTCTAGTCCAGTTTATCTCTAACCATGTGTGGGGGCACGAAAACTCCCTGTTTCGGGACTTATTCATATTTTGCAAAACTACCATTTTTGATTGTCCTAATCACTAGCTAAATATGAATGTGTAAACAAGACAATTTTCCAACTACTTTGGTTGTAGACTAATAAATCAACTAGCTTACAAGACATGTTTCTCTTTGAGTGACATTATACTCATTAGATTGTCAATATTTCTGGGATTCCTTTTATGCCTCTGGCGACATGTTATCAATATCTTATGATTCTTGATTCGCATCTTACTATAGGATTTAGTCAATGGTTAAATAGTACATATCTATTTTGCAAATCTAATGAAGTATTGTGCTGTAAGCGTCTCTATCGATTCACCATTGAATGTACTGATTCGTTGTCAATATTATCAATTATATAAAGTATCATACTTTACACGTTAAATGGAGTAGGTTATATCCTATATGACGGTGTAGTAGTATATTCTTGGATAGCTTCTCAACAATATAGGTGATAATTTGTAAATTACAAACCGGCTACAGATGATAGGGCAGAGCTTTCTATGTCCGTATAAACATAATTCTTCTAAAAAAATGTGCTACAAACTTTTATGTTATGCTTAACATGTATTTGAAATTATCTTTCCCTTTCCGCACCCTCGTCCACCGCTTTCATATCGCCCTCAAAGCCTCTCCTTCACCACGATTACGCCCGCCGCCACCACCGCCACCGAACCTTCCCTTCCAATTAATTCTGCCGTTGTCAACATCTCCATGTCCCATGGCGATTAGGGACGTTGACAATACCGTGTAGGACGACATTAATTGGAGGGAAGATGTGAACTATCCTCAAAGCTTGAAGCAAATGTCGCTCCTCTTCTCCATCACCGGGCGAGAGAGAGGGTTCCATGGATAACAAATGTCAAACTCTACAAGAGACACTGAGAGCAGTGACTTCGTCCGTTTTCGGTACACAAGTGTCGAACTGATGAAGTTGACCTGGCCACAACATGCTGCGAAAGAGCAATATTCAGCTTATCTTTATCACTTGTACTCCGAATCCTCGAGCGAACACATGCTAGAACACGGCCAAAGAGGGCCATCCTGGGAACACCGAAATGGGCCGAGCAGAAACTGGACGCCGGTGACCTCGGGATAGCTCTACGAATAGAGGATCGCTGGGGACCGGTTTGGGAAGGCATAAACGGACCGCAAGTGGATGCCCAAACAGTGGCCGTCCAGCCCACTTTTGAACCTCTTAAGTCCCTGTAACGTGGCCCGACAATCCTAAAACGTTCTGGTGTCTCAATTATCTCTAAGAATGCTTGGGAGTACTCTCCAAAACTAGCAGTCTCAATTATCTCAAAACAGTTTCAAGCGCGCCTTATACATTCTGGTGTCACAATTACAGTCTGAAAGGAACAGAAACTAATCTCCATCCGGCGATAATTGCACCCTTTGAGTCGACCTACATCCCTTCTATTCTACGTACAATGATGCCCGCGCCATGCCCTTCTCATTTAGAGGCATAGCATCCTTGCCAATTCCGACAAATATGGCCTCCGATCTCAATTTCCTCAATTGGAACAGGAACATTATTTAAGGTTAAATATGTGATTATTCTGCTCCCATGGCTTATACCTGGACTGGCCATGGTAGATCTCTCTCGCCGGGTCGACACCAGCTTTACAAATTCAAAAACGACACTGCTTTAACACTTGTTAACCTTTTTTTGAATTAAAAAAGATTTACATTGAAACATTTTGACAGCGATAAAAAAAAAATAATACTAATAACAAGGACATATAAAATGACACATAACGAAGAGACAACATTATAAAAAAAGAGATGCCCATCGAAATCAAAACAGTGAGGATGTTAGAAGAGAATTAAGATGATCCTTGTTCCGTGTAAACTGTAAAGAATCAGTTCACAACATCATCTCTCTTAACATTTAGTTTAGAGGTTTCCTCCCTAATTATCTAGGAGGATTTCATGGAAAACAAACATCAAATTTATTGGTCGCTTCATTAAGCCTACAAGGACCGTTGGCCAAGATCTTCCAAACACACTTGTTGCAAAAATATTGGTCCGTGGTTTGCACATATATATCTCGAACCACTTAAATTGACCTGGCCATGCAAAGCTACAAAAGAATAAAGTCCTCCAAAAAAAAATTGGGGTTTGAATGAGAATCCCCGGCTCTGTGTTGTTAAATAATGGATTCCCATATCGTCGTCCTTTGCAATGGACTGTTAGGGTAGTTCTGGCCAGCAAATTGTTTTAGATCTCAACATGTACCTTGCCCCCAAACAATTTCTACACAACTAGTTAGCAGCAAAACACAAATAAACATGGGCTTAGCTGCTGAATTCATCATGGTGGCATGTCATTGCTCCAATTTCCAACATCATTCAGCTATTTAAGGATAAAGAACGGAGCATATCGGATCTCGCCTGTTTGTCACAACCATATTTACCTTTTCTTATATGTTCTTTTTTAACTTTGAGATGGGAATTGCGATATTACTTTTTATTTTTTCCTTTATTAAATGTTCTCCCTTTTTTCCCCTTTTATTGAAGTTTTCCTTTTTTACGTCTTTTTTTTTTCTCCCTCTTCTTTTATAGTCTTAGATAAAGTCTCGTATTTCCTATTATGTTTCCATTTACCTTCTATGTTCTTTCCGTTTCACTCTGGTATGAGAATTGCCTTTTCTTCTTTTTTACGTCCAGATAAGAATTGCCACATAAGATCATATACGAATAAAGTATAATATCTTATGTATAGCTTAAATGAAGGAGATAAACGAATACAGCTTTGTCATAGCTATTTCCTAGAAAGGGAAACGATGACACTTTGCAGATGCCACTCATTCACTGATTTTTTTTCTTTTTAATCATGAAATGTTAGTAAGTGCTAAACAAATTGGAGAACATACACTGTCATGATGTATCAAAATTTTAAGGGACATTTTTTTTTGAAAAAAAAAATGAGATCGATAAAAACTAATTCGCTGGCTTAAATGCCAAACGGCAATGTTGGAAGATCTTAGAATTGATTCTGACTTTATTTGATACTAGTAGATATTTGATTAGAACAGTAAATAGGAAACTAGAGAATTCTAAATTCTTGTAATCTTATTCTTTCCTATTTTACTCTTTCACTCTTACATTATAAATGTACATGTAATGTAATACTGGAAATACATTGAAAGCATTTATATCCTCCTTCCTTTCTGTCAGGCAACCATTGTACAATCTTATTTCGATTTCGTTTAAAAAATTGACCAGATTATCCCTCATAATTTAAATAATACGGTAATTTGGCACATCTCCGGAATTATTGGTAACTTCTACTCCAAATCTTCTGCAACTAGAGAAACCAATTGCCGTTTGGTTGGATAACACAAAGAGGGAAAGAGGAGAGGCATAAGGAAGTTGTCTTTCTCCCCTAAGCATTTGCTAATGTTACTTAACCTTTTTACGTCATTTTGGAATTATGGATCAAGTAACCTTTTGTAGAGAGTCATTTTGCATGTGCATT